>JAFBJQ010008413.1:0-14530 GCA_016785345.1 Trinectes maculatus | reverse complement strand
TTACATGGTTTCATGTCCCTTGTGTCTCACATGGTGTTTGATCCCAACAACTGATTCTGTGAATCTGCTTTTCAGGATTTCGTCGGGAAGAGCGCAGAGTAGTGAACCCTATTTGCATCATTTTTGTTACTCCTGTCACATATATTTGAGACGTGTAACACAAACAATCTACCCAGTTACCATCCGTGAGTGCAGCGTGCAGGGCTGCACTGAGCGACCGATGAAAACGCTCACACAAGCCGTTGGCTTGGGGATGGTACGCGGTAGTACGGTGAACATGCACGCTCAGGGACCTCGCCAGTACTGATCGCCACATCTGATGCGTCGGTCGTCAGGGCAATGGGAGCCGTGGGCGCGGGATGTGCCAAGAGCGCCGCTGTAGCCAGAGCAGATTTAGCTCCGTCATATTGTTTAAACGGTGAAAATCACCGCACGGCCGCCACCACCCATCCGCCTTGGGCACCATGTGGAGAGGCGAAGCCCACAGGCTGTTTGCACATCTTACGATCCCTAAACGCTCCATGGTAGCGAACTCCTCCTTGGCTATAGCTAACTTCACAGCGTCGAGGCGCCACGCGCGCGCGAACACAGGTGGACCCACAGTAGGGATGAAGTGCTCGACACCGTTCCTAGTGACCGCGGTGGAGAAAGCGGGAGTGGTGAGCGACGTACAATCCAACAGCAGACGCTGGAAAACGATGCCCGACGCGGAGAAGTTAGCGTGTGTGAGCGGCCCAGATCCCCCAGTCTGACATGGGAAGGTGGCAAAAGACACAGCGTCAATCAAACGGCGGTTAGCGACATCTACTAACAAACCTTGAGCACACAGGAAATCTGCACGGATTATGGGAACTGTAATCGAGGTGATAACAAAACTCAAAATTCAAAACTACGTCTGCTGAAACAAACAGTCACTGACTTGGTACCAAACGTCCCGATGGAGGATCCATTAGCGGCACTCAGTCGCGGGCCGCTGCTGCGGGCTGCCAAGTCCGAGTCAACTGGAGGGAGGATGCTCTTCTGCGAGCCACAAGGAACCGTCTTCCCAACAAGGAGTCCTTGACAAACAGCATCTCCTCTCGTTCACCAGCGCCCACAGGTGCTACTGAGCGCCGGTGCCGGCGTTTCCCGACCCCCCCAAATGCCCACGAGGGACGCAGCGCCGAGCCTTGCTGCCAAAACACCAGTGGAAGAAACACAGGTCGCCGCTACGCTGCTTCCGGGTAGAGACTCCAGCTGCAATCACCGTGTCCGCGTCCTCAACCGTCGGCTGCAGGGAATCCGATGCCACACCCTGCACAGAGAAGCGTCTGGTGGTCAGCAGACGCTTCCTAGTACACACAGCGTTTCGTTCATGCAGATTGGTCGATCGTTAATTTGTCACATGATATCCGACACACATTATTCATTCATGAAATAATTAATAAGTGGTCTTCGGTTCTTGTACATTCCTATACTGTAATAGTGTATATTTTTTTTCAAAAAGACAATTTGTTTACACCACAATTATTTCTTTTCACGATAACATTCAAATAAGATTTAACTGTAACTAACTTAATTAAATAAATAGAAAGGTTCAAAATAATTATAACAAGAATTCAGTTAACAAAGTTTGAAATCCACTAGGACATGCAAGGGCATGTTTTATCACGTTAAACGTTGCAGCTCTTTGCGGTAATAAAAAAGGTTTTAAGAGGATGTTTCGAAAGTATTTTTAGAAAGTGGGATGGTTTTCTAGGATCGTTTTATTTAAGGACATGACGTGTTGCTCCACAACACACCAGAGCAGTAACAAGCCAGTCAAAGAGCATCATGTGGTCGTCAAACGGTGAGCATTTACTTTCATAACCCTGAGATGCATGACTTACTGGACCCTACACTCTTCTACAACTGGGTCAAAAATGACCCGTGTTAGAATCAACCTGTTTTCATGCCATTTTTGTCATTTTGGTTTTCAAATAATCATTTGAATCATATTTTAGTCCACACAAGAATGATGTCATGTTTGAAAAAAAAATTTTTTTTTCAAGTTTTTAACGTTTTTAAACCCTTTTTAAAGTTGGAAAAGATTACACGACAGCAATAGAACAATGTCAGTAACCATTTGTGTGTATGTGTGTGTGTGTGTGTGTGTGTGTGTGTGTGTGTTTGTAAGAGAGAGAGAGAGTTTGTGTATGAGTTTGTGTGTATCTATGTATGTGTATGAAACTGTCCAAAAAGTTCCTCTCACTTTTTGTGTGTTCTTGTGTCCTCTCTCAGTGCACAGGTAGTTTGTCTCACAATGGGACTCACTGTATACAGTTGAAACAAACTACCTGTGTCTGCCTGTGATCACTGCACACAGGTAGATTGCATTTCCCACACTGACGACTAATCTTCTGATCTTTGATGCTCGGGCAGATCTGACACCTCTCTCTTTTTAGTTGGCCCTGTCCACTTCCTTCCTGTGGCCAAATTATGGCTTTAGTCACCCCACATCTCCCCATTGCTTCAATGATTGGGGTTTGAAGTTTGGGGGAATTTCCAGTCGACGTCTCATGTGTGGGACATCGACACACACACACACACACACACACACACACACACACACACACACACACACACACACACAGTTTGTCCAGTCATGTTAGCTATCTTAGTTAGAATGAAAACAACGATTAATTATTATCCACAAAACATTAATTATTATCCACAAAACATGTGCTGTTGTTGAGTGTCTGTGCTGTTTAGTGAACCCTTGTGACAGTGATGGAGAAGTTTTTGGAAAGATGCCAACTCCGAACTGGACCCTGGACAAAATTCGGACCCAGATGAAGGCCCAAGTATGAGTGGAGGTCAAAAGAAAGCAAAGATGGTTAGGTCAGGCAAAGTCTCAGGTGCGAGGCAATATAGCGAAAGCTATCTTTCATTTGGATTTACTTTCACCGGGGAAAACAAGAATGTGGACTATTTTGTTCGCCTGAGCGAATGAACGGAGAAACAGGCAACTTTCATGACAAGAGCCACAAAGGTAAATGAGAGATTCCTTAAAGCTAGCTACCAAGTTTCTGAACTTGTAGCTAAGTCAAAAAAGTCGCACACTGTTGCAGAGACATTTATACTTCCCGCCTGTAAAGCCATTGTAAATGAGATGCTCGGACCTGAAGCGGCTAAAGAAATAGCCAAAGTCCCTCTCTCAAATAACACAATTTCCCGGCGTATTGATGACACGTCTGCAGACATCGAAGGTGTGGTTTTGGAGAAGATCCGTATCAGTAAGAAATTTGCATTGCAACTTGATGAGTCTACTGATATTAGTGGACATGCTCAACTCTTGGCCAATGTGCATTTTGTGGATGGAGACGCAATCAGAGAAAATTTCCTTTTTTGCAAGGCATTGCCAGAAAAAACAACAGGAGGGGAAATTTTTCAGGTCACATCAGAATATCTTGAACAAGGAGGAATTAAGTGGGAAAACTGCACGAGTGTCTGCACTGATGGAGCTGCAGCCATGGTTGGGAGCACCAAAGGCTTTGTAAGCAGAGTGAAGGAAAGAAACCCAGATGTGATTGTTATGCACTGTTTTTTACACCGTGAGGCTCTCGTAGCCAGGTCTTTACCAGCAGACCTAGTTCCTGTGTTGGACGATGTTGTGCGCATGGTAAACTTTGTAAAGTCACGACCAGTGAAAAGTCGCATATTTGCATCTTTGTGTGAGGAAATGGGAGCGGCGCATAAAGCTTTGCTGTTTCATACGGAGGTCCAGTGGTTGTCGCGCGGCAAGGTCTTGGCCCGTGTGTATGAGCTGCGGGAGGAACTTAAAGTGTTTCTGACAAATGAGAGGTACGATTACGCCAGTGCTTCTCAAATAGTGGGGCGCGCCCCCTTTGGGGGGCGCGGTGCGATACCTGGGGGGGGGCGCGTGTGACCCTGGGGAACAGGCTTTTTTTTTTGGCCGTACTAGTATAAAGTTTCAAGAAAACACGGGAGCTACGGAGCCGCTGCGTCCGCACGCGCCGCCATCTTCGCACCACTACATAATTGCGCATCCACTACAGTAGGCGGCAGTGGCACTCTCATTGTTACTTCTGTCACGTTTGCGACAGTGCAACATTTTACGACTTACAAGACAACAGGTTTGCCTTGGTTAGCAGTGTTGAGTCAACAGAAAGCTCCGACTGCGTTCTGTCTATAGCCTCCGTTATTCAACATAACAACCCCCAACATGAAAAAGTTTTTAACAGGGATGAAAAGAAAAGCGGAGAGAGAGACAAAGATAATGAGACAAAAGAAAGTCACCCGAAAGCTAAGACGAGGAAATACGACGAAGCGTATTTAGCGCTTGGCTTCACTGTGACTACAGTTGGAGAAGAGGAAAGACCGGTGTGTTTGCTGTGTCTAAAAATGCTCGCAGCGGACAGCATGAAGCCAAATAAATTAGCGCGTCACTTAAATACGTTACACCCCAATCACGCAGATAAGCCGCTAGAGTTTTTTCAGCGAAAACGTGCTGAATATTGCCAACAGTCATCCCTCTTTGTGAAGGCTACTTCAGTAAACCATCGAGACCATATGTCTTTATTTTTTCTTTCCTTTAATGTTAATAAGGATAAAATGTTATGCAGAGATGGATAGTCACGGTGGGCAGTGGGGGGCGCGAATAGTTTTCTTCTTGCAAGGGGGGGGGGCGTAACAGAAAATAATTGAGAAGCACTGGATTACGCAAAGATGCTTGCAAGTGATGAGTGGTGTGCAAGGCTGGCATACCTGGCAGATATTTTTCATCATCTGAATGAACTGAATGCACGAATGCAAGGGCAAAGTGAAAACCTGCTTACAAGTTCAGATAAAATAAATGGATTCCGTTCAAAGGTGAAACTCTGGCAACAACATGTGGAAAGTGGCAATCTTGAAATGTTGACACTTACCAAGCAATGGCAAGATGTTAACACTGCTGCATTGTGTAAGATAATAGTTAAACATTTAAAAACGCTTGAGGAGAAGCTGTCATTTTATTTCTCTTCAGCCTCCACTGAATGCCTTGACTGGGTTAGGGACCCATATAGCGCATCAGCTGATGGAAAGGACATGACTTTGCCAGAGCAGGAGGAACTAACTGAACTTCTCCCCTTTGCTTCCGCTGTGCGTCTGGTGTGCTGGGCCGCCGTGCGTGTCTGTGTCTTGTCGTCACATTATTACGGTAGGCATACTAGTATGATCGGCCATTTCTTATTCGTTATACTTGGCTCTGGGGCTTCATCCTCCCGGTCCATTGCAGTGCTGTGAGCGATGGTGGGTTGGAGGGAGCAGGCGGTTCTGGTGGGCGTGTTCCCGGGTGCAGTAGAGCTCGGAGGTAAGCCAATCGCGTTTGTCCCTCACTGCAATTATACACCTGTACCTTCCTATACTCTTCCTGTTGCAATTGGTTTTGACCTTTATTGGCAGGGCTACCGGACTGACAGATAGGGGGAGAGAGGAATGGAAAGGGGGAGGGGGGAGGAAGATAGATGGAGATGGGGTTGGCGGTGAGAGACAAAAGGGCAACAACAACAACAACAATGACAATGACAAGAACAGTAACAACAACATCTGTGGTAACGATAATAACCAAAACTACAATAACTATAACTGTAGCAATAACATTATGTACAATTACATAGCACGTCTGAGATTTTTCCTGGTACAGTCAGTAAATGTTAAATTTATATTTAAGAACAGTCTGACATGAGTGGAGCACAGGGTACCTAGATGAACCGGATGGAGAGTGGGAGACAGGGAGATGTCAGCAATAGTGGCAGTAATAGTTGCAGCAATTATAACAGCAATTATAACAGCAACTGCCGAACGTGTCCTGTTCGGCAGCTTAGGCATGCAGTGATAAGAGCTCTGGATGCTTTGTTGTGCCTTAACAGATTTACTCTGCAAGGGAAGAATATGATATACTCTTCCTGTTGCAATTGGTTTTGACCTTTATTGGCAGGGCTACGGGACTGACAGATAGGGGGAGAGAGGAATGGAAGGTGGGAGGGGGGAGGAAGATAGATGGAGATGGGGTTGGCGGTGAGAGACAAAAGGGCAACAACAACAACAACAACCACAACAACAACAACAACAATAACAATGACAAGAACAGTAACAACAACATCTGTGGTAACGATAATAACCAAAACTACAATAACTATAACTGTAGCAATAACATTATGTACAATTACATAGCACGTCTGAGATTTTTCCTGATACAGTCAGTAAATGTTAAATTGAAATTTTACAAACAGTCTGACATGAGTGGAGCACAGGGTACCTAGATGAACCGGATGGAGAGTGGGAGACAGGGAGATGTCAGCAATAGTGGCAGTAATAGTTACAGCAATTATAACAGCAATTATAACAGCAACTACAACTTCTTTGTTTGTTAAACAAAGAAAGATCCTCTCTTTGTCTTTACTCCTTTGATAAATAATTTCCATAACACAAAGAAACAAAGGCTAGCATAGTTGAACGTTTCAACAAAACTCTCAAAACCAGAGTGGGGAGATACAGTGGCTTGCAAAAGTATTCAAACCCCTTGAACTTTTCCATATTTTGTCACATTAAAACCACATATATAAATATATTTCACTGTGAAAGACCAACACAAAGTGGTATACAGTTGTGAAGTGGAAAGAAAATTATATATGATTCAAAACATTTTTACAAATAAAAAACTGAAAAGTGCGGTGTGCAAAAGTATTCAGCCCCCTTTTCTCTGAGTGCAACCAATTGCATTCAGAAGTTGCCGGATGACAGCTAACGACTAAAAAGAGTCCACCTGTGTGTAATCTAATCTCAGTACAAATACAGCTGCTCCGTTACGGCCTCAGAGGTTGGTTAAGAGAGTATTGGGGAGTAAACAGCATAATGAAGTCTGAAGAACACCCCAGACAGGTCAGGAATAAGGTTGTGGAGAAGTTTGAAGCAGGCTTAGGCTATAAAAAGATTTCCCAAGCTTTGAACATCTCACGGAGCACTGTTCAGTCCATTGTCTGGAAATGGAAAGATTATGGCACAACTGTAAACCTACCAAGACAAGGCGGTCCACCTAAACTTACAGGCCGAACAAGGAGAGCACTGATCAGAGATGCAGCCAAGAGGCCCATGGTGACTCTTGACGAAATGCAGAGATCCACAGCTCAGGTGGGGGAATCTGTCCACAGGACAACTATTAGTCGTGCACTGCACAAATGTGGTCTTTATGGAAGAGTGGCAAGAAGAAAGACATTGTTAAAAGAAAATCATAAAAAGTCCCATTTGCAGTTTGCCGGAAGCCATATTGGGGATGCAGCAAACATGTGGAACAAAGTACTTTGGTCAGATGAGAACAAAATTAAACTTTTTGCCCAAAAGGCAAAACGCTATGTGTGGTGGAACGTTAACACTGCACATCACTCTGAACACACCATCCCCACTGTCAAATATGGTGGTGACAGCATCATGTTCTGGGGCTGCTTCTCTTCAGCAGGGACAGGGAGATTGGTCAGAGTTGATGGGAAGATAGATGGAGCCGAATACAGGGCAATCTTGGAAGAAAACCTGTTGGAGTCTGCAAAAGACTTGAGACTGGGGCGGAGGTTCACCTTTCAGCAGGACAACGACCCTAAGCATAAAGCCAGGGCTACAATGGAATGGTTTAAAACAAAACATATTCATGTGTGAATGGCCCAGTCAAAGTCCAGACCTAAACCCAATTGAGAATTTGTGGCAAGATCTGAAAACTGCTGTTCACAAACGCTCTCCATCTAATCTGACTGAGCTTGAACTGTTTTGCAAAAAAGAATGGGCAAAAATTTCAGTGAGTAGATGTGCAAAGCTGGTGGAGACATACCCTAGAAGATTTGCAGCTGTAATTGAAGCAAAAGGTGGTTCCACAAAGTATTGACTCAGGGGGGCTGAATACTTTTGCACACTGCACTTTTCAGTTTTTTATTTGTAAAAAATGTTTTGAATCATGTATAATTTAGTTTCCACGTCACAACTGTATACCACTTTGTGTTGATCTTTCACATTAAATTCCAGTGAAATATATTTATTCAAGATTCAAGATTCAAGATTGTTTTTATTGTCACTAGACATGTCTGGTGAAATTTCAGTGCAACCGCCATGTCATAATATATACAAAATCAAGTACAAAAAAAAAAAAAAAAAGGAGAATAAAAAAGTGTGTGCACAACACACAATATACATTATACACAACAGTATACAATATACACAATGTGCAAATAAGTGTGAGTGTGTGGGTGTTGCTGTCGGGGGAGGTGTCTAGGTGTCTGCAGGGTCGTGAGGTGTGGCGGGTTTGTGTGGGGGGCCGTGGGGGGGGGGGGGGGGGGGGGGGGGGTGATGGCTCTCACAGTCCTGGGGAAGAAACTGTCCCTGAGTCTGTTGGTGTTGGTCCGTATATTCCTGTACCGTTTTCCAGATGCCAGCGGTACAAACAGTCTGTGGCCCGGGTGGCTGGGGTCCGTGGCGATTGATCTTGCTCTCTTCTCGACCCGGCCTGCGTAGATGGCGTCCAGGTCTGGAAGAGGGCAGCCCACGATGCCCTGTGCTGTTCTAACCACCCGGGCCAGTTGCTTCCTCTCCAGTACCGTGCAGCTGCCATACCACATACCATATGTTTGTGGTTGTAATGTGACAGAATATGGAAAAGTTCAAGGAGTATGAACACTTTTACAAGCCACTGTATTTGACCACTGCTAATTTACTATGTTATGTAGACGTGTTGCAATCTCTGGTTAACGCTTATAACCACACACGTTATCGTTCGATTCAGATGAGTCCGTCTGAAGTTTGTAAAGAGAACGAGAAGACGGTGTTTCATAACTTGTACAAGTTAAAACCTGAATCGCATATTAAATGCAAATTTAAAGTCGGTGATACCCTGAGAATCTCAAAGCTTTGTGGGGTTTTCAGAAAAGGGTTTGAACAATCATACACAGATGAGTTTTTCACAATCATAGAATGCGTACAACGGATACCACCTGCTTACAGACTGAAAGATCAAGCAGACAATGTGTTACAGGGGACATTTTATGAAAAGGAACTCCAGTTAGTATTCATCGACAAAAACAAATCATTTTAAATCATTTTAAATGGCAGGAGTGGCCAGATAAATTTAACTCGTGGATTCCTGAAAAAGACCTTGTGAAAATATAAAGCTCAAAAGCATTCATTCATTCATCAGCTTGTCTGTGAGGCGTTAATATGAGTGAAAAGGTTTTTTTGTAACATTGCCCAGCAATGCATCTGCCAAAGTCTATCCTCAAAATAAAATATGGAATTACAGAACAAAGTTAGCTTCACCTATTCTTCTAAAAGAGCCGTATGAAGTAGGCCTGGTCGAGATACAGTATCCTCGAACCTGGAATAGCTTTCCAGAATCTGACGATACTATATATGTATATGATGGTCTTACAGGACTGACAACGAGTATTGCTATACCGAAGGGTCACTACAATAGTGTACCAGCTATTTTAAGTGAATTTAACAGCATGGTTATTCAAACCATAATCAGAGGAAAATTAGCGCTGGAATATGATAATGTTAAAAAATATGTCTGGGTTAAGAGCGAACAGCATCTACCGGTCTCGCGTGGTGGGAAACTGGAGCACATTCTGGGTTTCACGTCGCATGTTCCAATACCAGCCTCAGACAACACCTGGGTCAAGAGCTATGCCTCACATCCAGCATATATATATATATGGGGGTTGTTTTAGTATGTTTATTTACTCTGACATCGTAGACTACCAGCTTGTCAGGGACAGTTATTTTCCTCTGCTACGAAGCATTAATATAGCAGACACAGATAAGCAGTACCCCATTCTAATTTTTGACAAGCCCCACTACGTACACATCTCCAAGCACCAGATAGACAACATAGAAATTGATATAAAAACCAATCAAGACCAGCCTGTACCTTTTACGTACGGGAAAGTAGTCATTAAACTACACTTCAGGCCAGTTAAACAACTGTAGTAAAGATTTTTTTTTTTTTAACGTGTCCAGTTTGGCAGCTTAGGCATGCAGTGATAAGAGCTCTGGATGCCTTGTTGTGCCTTAACAGATTTACTCTGCAAGGGAAGAGTATGATATACTCTTCCTGTTGCAATTGGTTTTGACCTTTATTGGCAGGGCTATCGGACTGACAGATAGGGGGAGAGAGGAATGGAAAGGGGGAGGGGGGAGGAAGATAGATGGAGATGGGGTTGGCGGTGAGAGACAAAAGGGCAACGACAACAACAACAATAACAACAACAACAACAATGACAAGAACAGTAACAACATCTGTGGTAACGATAATAACCAAAACTACAATAACTATAACTGTAGCAATAACATTATGTACAATTACATAGCACGTCTGAGATTTTTCCTGGTACAGTCAGTAAATGTTAAATTTAAATTTAAGAACAGTCTGACATGAGTGGAGCACAGGGTACCTAGATGACCACCGGATGGAGAGTGGGAGACAGGGAGATGTCAGCAATAGTGGCAGTAATAGTTACAGCAATTATAACAGCAACTACGACAATCATAACAGAGACTTAGCAATAATAACTGCAAAGGATTGGTTATTTCAATATTACACAGGAGAACTGGGAAAACAAAATGGCAAGTAGATGTGAGCTGTGTTGTGATAATCCTAGACATTGTGCATGTGTTGTTAGGTGTCAGTTGGGCGCACTGTGTGTGTGTGTGTGTGTGTGTGTATGTGACGTTGATCTTGATGTGGGGAGAGATACCCCCACCACCCCGGTCCAACAGCCGGCGGGTCTGGACCCAAGCCACCAGAGCCACCGACAACTCCCAGAGCACAGAGAGCCCACGGCCATGTGCCCCAGCGATAGCCACGAGCCCAAACCCAGGGAGGACCAGCGGGAGGACGCAGGGCCACAGCCCCCCCCAGACGCGGGGCCACGGAGCGACGGAGGCCGGAGCCCCAAACACCCACC
Organism: Trinectes maculatus; assembly: GCA_016785345.1. Classification (NCBI taxonomy): domain Eukaryota; kingdom Metazoa; phylum Chordata; class Actinopteri; order Pleuronectiformes; family Achiridae; genus Trinectes; species Trinectes maculatus. Next base: position 3,566 of record JAFBJQ010008413.1, on the reverse strand, counting down.
CCAGCACAGACCGACCCCGCAGCCCCAGGGCCCCGCTGGCCAGAGAGCCGACCAAACCCCCAGCGGTGGAGCTCCCCCCCGAGGGGAGCGAGCCGACCCCCACCGCAGCCCCCGCAAAGCCCGCGCCCCGTAACCCACATTAACAACCGCCTCCGCCCCTTCTCCCACGTGGATAGGTCACCCCGGGGACCGCCGAGCCACCGACGGAGGGGCCACCCCGCACCGGTGGGACCCAGGGCCCCACACAGCCCGGCCCTCCCAGGCAGGCCGCGCCCTCCCAGGCAGGCCGCCCCCCCCCCCCCCCAGAGCCACCGGCAAGCCCCCCGCGGCAGCGCCCCCCCAGACCGCGGACGACCCCACCCAGCCCAGCAGGGCCAAAAGGGGGGGTGGGCAGCCAGGGGACCCCGACCGCGCCCCCACCACCCCCCCATCAGAAATGGTTGCATGTAGGGGTGCATGTGTAGGTGTATTTGGTTAGATGTATGTGTCTTTGGTGCAATTTAAAATTGGGGGAACATCCGAGGCAGGAGAGATCTTCCGCTTGCAGACGGTGGACTCAACCTGCTTGTTCCCCCAAGCCCTCAGTGTCTTGGTGTAATTAAAATTGGGGGACTGTGGCCAGAGCAGGGTGGAGGACCAGGCCACAATGGTGTAGCCATACCCCCCACCCCGGGTCCCGCCCCCCAAAGCCCTAGTGTCGTGTAAGGTGATGTGTGGTGGGATGAGGGAGTAGCTAAGGGTATTACAGCAGAGCTCCCCTAGGGGAGGGCAGGGGGCAGCTCCCCGACTGACCCCCACACCCAGCCCCATCATTGCCCCCCCTCCAGCCCCGCCAGACCAGACAGGGACGACCCAGCCCGGGGGAAGGCACCGGCGAAGCCGCGGGGGACCCGCTGGAGACCCCAGTGGGTCTCCGCACCCCCCCCACGGAGGACCGCAGCGGGCGCCAACCCGCACCCAACCAGGAGAGCCCGGCCCCCACCAGCGGGCGGCCCCCACCAGGGGCAGGCACGGACCCCCAGCCACCAAGGACCCCAAGCCCAGGATCTGCCCACGCCAGTGAGGAGGCCCAGGGAAACCCCGGCCACCACCCCCCCGAGTCCCCACACCGAGGGCGGACCGCCCCCCAACCCCCCACAGGCCAGCCCAGGGGCAAGACCCGCAGTCCGCCAGGGCCCCAGGCCACGGACACCCGGCCCAGCAGGCCACCAGAGACCCATAATGACCCGCACCCTTCTCCACCCGCCCCAGAACCAAGGCAGCGAGATCCCACCCCCCAACATCCCTATGTTATAAAGTTAATTATAGGGGACCAAATACGTTCACATTCTTTGAGTTGTTTTTTTGCACAGGCATTTTCTCCATGGAGATGTGATCTAACAGGAGGTTTTTGTATAGTGTTGTGTTTAGGTTCTTTTTTGATTTCCAAATGATGAAAATTGCTTTCTTTGCGATGCTTAAGGCCGCAAGAAGCGCATAGGATTTATTTATTTCCATATCAATATAAGTTAGATCACCCAGTAAACACAGTGAGGGGGAGACAGGTATGGGGTATCCTAAGCATGTTGATAGGTCTTCACATATCCGCTGCCAGAATGTTCTGACTGGTGTGCAGAGCCAAATAGCATGCAGGTAGGAATCTGGTGCGCCATCTGTGCAGTTCATGCATATGTTTGATTGCGCCAGACCCATCTTGAACATCCTTTGTCCAGTGTAGTGTATTCTGTGAAGAGTTTTGTACTGAATAAGTTGTAGGCCAGTGTTCTGGGCCCTGTTTCAGAAAGGAGGGTTAACAAACTCTGAGTTAAAATCTAGACTCAGGGTTGACCAACCCTGAGCTGTCCAACTCAGAGTTTTCGGTTTCAGAACAGGTGATAAGAGTTAGGTCAATCAACTCGGAGTTGCTTTGACTCTGAGTTAAGCTCGCGCACGCGGAGGTGAAAAGCCCTCATGAATGGAACAAAGATAACGTGATTCACCATGACAACACGTGAAAACAAACCCTGCACGTCCTACTTCTTCCGGGTGGAGTTGGACGTTCTTATGCGCTGCTACACCGAATACGAACACATATTCAAAAAAAGAGCAGCACAGTCTCTGCTCAGCAGCTGTAAAGGATCGTGAGGTGGTATGGCAGAAGATTTAATTAATAAAAAAATATCGCGAGTGTTTAACATGTTCAACACAACACAAACACACAAATATTCTATTTGTGTGTTTGTGAACACAAGTGCTGTCCAACAGGTACAAAACGTACTTAGCAGCAACAAAAGATGAAATATAAAAATATAGTACAAACAGGTAGGCTGTGTTTGTTTAGTCTGTCCCGAACAGCGGTGAGTGGCTGCATTCAGCCTGTCAGTGTTTCAGCTGTCCCAACACTGTCACTATTTAACACTGTCACTATTTAACACTGTCACTATTTAACTATGTCACTATTTCCTATCGTCTATTTGAATCGGAAAATCGCTTTTGATTTGAAGATGTGAGTGCATCGCTACACAGACTAATGAATGGTCTGATTGTAAAGTTATGAATCTTGGTTTAATGTTGCTGATGCGGCTGCTTAAAGCTGCATCTCCCTCTTTGACCCCCCCCGACCCCCCCTCCGTAACGCCCCCCCCCCCACACACTGTAAACCCGACATCCCACCAGATGCGCGTGCGCTGCGTTTGCGCTGCGTCGCAGTAACGAAGCTGATACGTTTAAACTCTAATAAATGTTTGTGCTTCAGTTTGTGTGCAAGTTGCAAAAAGACTAAACGCGATACAAAGCATGTGCTGATGTGAGGGCTGAGAATGTTGTTGAGATAAACGATTGACGGTGCTGAAAACGGTAACGTTCATATAAATATTCACGTTGAAATGATAAAACTGTTAGGAGAAATATTGAAGTATGTGAACACAAACAAGAATGTAACTGTGTGCTTGTAATTATGTCCTTGTACGCTGCAGCAGAAATGCCCACTCATCTTATCTTTTGCCTTTCCTACGCCCACTCATCTTATCTTTTGCTTTTCCTTAATAAAAGAGCAGAGCTGCTTGGGGAGGGCGGAGAACACCAGACTCTGTCTTGTCGAGCAGTGTCTTCTCTCCACAGCAGCTGTGTGTAAAAAGTTCCCGGTCTCCTGTGTGTCTCTGTGTGTCCACTGTCCAGCCGGAGCTGAAATTGATGAGTGTTTAGCTCCAACAAACTTGGTCCTTCGAGCCGGATCCCAAGACACCGCCACCTGACGGGAGGAGCAGCGACGCGCCGAAGTCTGTCGACAGCCAGGACGTCCAGGACGCCTGCCGAAAGTCCCGGAGCGTGAATTCGCCTGCGGGCCGGTGTTACTCGTCGAGGCCTCCCCCGACTGTTGGTGGTTGACGGGATTCCGAAGTGGACGACACAGACCAAGGAAACGGGTGAGATCCACACGTCCTAGAGAGAGTGTGAAGAGTGCACTAGATGACTCCGTGGCAACGTTGAGTGAATTGGCATTGGCGTACTCAGCCGGAAGTGAGTGACTAAATTCTAAAATTCGACCTTTGGTGAACTCTACCGGAAAAGAGTGAGTAAATTGCTTA
>JAFBJQ010008409.1:48671-69719 GCA_016785345.1 Trinectes maculatus | reverse complement strand
CACACACACACACACACACACACACACACACACACACACACACACACACAAATACAGACACTAACTCTCTAACTTTCCTCTGTTGGCCCTCTAGTCCCTGCTCGTCAGCCTGCGCTGTGGTGATTAGACAGAACCCCAGAGTCACTGCGTCACTTGGCTTCAGCTGAGCCTCCTGTCCTGTTGTGATTACTGTAGTCTGTGTTGATCCAGAATTCCTGCACATCCCAGAACTTCTGGAACGTCATCCAATATGAAGAGGTAAGATCCAGAAAAGGAAAAGCTGGGGATCATCTCAGTATTTTTGAGTTATTTAATATTCTGTGTCCTTGCATCAGGTTTTAAGTAAATCCAGCCCACTGACGTCCACTGTAATACTTATAAATAATAATTTCTCAGCATGGTGTTGGTTGAGTTTATAAACCCATAACATATTGGAATGTTTCTGAATAAAGGGATGAATATATTTTCTCTAACAGTGAGAGATTGGATGTTTGATGTGTTGGGCTCTCGGAGTAGTTTTTAATTTCAATATTGATTTTATGTGATTCTATTCATCCATGTACAATAGGATACGTAGGACACTGGAGGAATCATTTTCTTTTACGTGTCAGTGCTCGGTGGAAAAAATTGAGAGAATGTTTACGCTCATTACAAACAGAGATCATTTATCACTTTTAGTTTAGCAGGAGAAACAAATGAACACCATCCACCTGCCAAACACAAACACAGAACAACAATAAGTAATCAGTGTTTGCATAGTGACATTAAAGACATGTGGTTTTTGACTGAAATATGATGCAGTTTTCTCTCGCTAGTTTATTGATGTCTTCCTGTTGTAAATAATTAAAGGGAGGGGCGTGAAGAATGAACAAAACTGATTTTGGCAGGCAATCAACCATTTGTTTTAAAGTTCTGATCAGTTCTACACAACAAACACACTCGGCCAGTGTGTTTCTGTGCTAACTGAGCTAACTGACGAAATGCTTTTACTCAGTGATGGAGTTAATCGAATCACCGACAGTTTGAGCAGACGACCTCACCTTTAAGACAGCACACCCTTGTGGCAATATTGGTAACTACTACTCAATTATGTTAGTCGTAGAAGTATTGTTTTTATTTTCAACCCCCACATGGGACAATTTTAGTGGCAATACCGTTGCATCCGCACCTTCTGTGTTCTTATTGATTGAGGAGTTAACAGTTGCAAAAATTAAGCTGCTTAGACAACATTCATCGCTGCACAGTGAAAATCTGTGGCCTGTTGCCTACCAACAGCTGCAGGCTGTGCGATAGTGGTTAGCTAGTTTGACAAATCTGCTTATTTACTTTCATGCCTCGTGTGGGATGATGGGGGGGTTTGCAGCAGGGCAGGCAGTTGCCTGGGGCCCTTAGCTGAGAAGGGGCCCCTGAGAATGGCTGATTACATTAGTCGCCAGCGGTGACAGTTTTTTGAGAAAATCTTTCACTTCTGTGATATGCGATGTGCAGGAGACTGCAATGACACAGTGGCCAGAAGTCTCCTAAAATTGCCGTTAGCTTTGTGTTTCAGAAATGTGAGGTGGAAACAGTTAAGAGCAGGTAAAGCCACAAAAAGACAAGGAGGACAAAGAAAAAAAGACAGGAGTTTGTTGAATACTAGTGGTTTTATATATGGATGCGATGTACAAGGGTTGGTTGTCAACCAGTAACAACAGGAAAGCTTCCAGCTGTTGTCCACCAAATACTGTAATTCTCTGTGAAAACACACATCTATACACACCTGCTGTGCAAATGACACAAATTAATTAAATCCAGAAAGTTCTAAACCCATCAACTTCTGACACAGGCTATGTAAGAATATTTACAGAAAAACAATGAAGTCTCATTTAACATCAACAAAGTAAACTCCAGAATAATTGAATAATAAATAATGTAAGAGACAAAACTGCTCCTGGATGTTTATAGCAAACAATACTGCAGTCGGACGCCTGATTGTTGCACATTCAAATGAACATTAATAGTTTAAGACCTAATGAGGACACGGAGGGTCCAATGTGTTTTTGTTAGCGAGTCCACCATTCAGCTGAAATGGTGGTTTGCAGTGACACACAAACACCTGAGGGATGCACACCGTGTTCAAACAGAAGGTAGACAGAAAATAAACCGGTGGAAAAAATAATCACCGAGCTGAGTGAAGGAGGTGGAGACATGTCAACAATCGTATCATGGAAACATGACATTTTGTTGTTTTGGGGAAAACAGAAAGGTATGCGTGTGTGTGTGTTTGTTTTATAGACTTTCACTTTTTAAGGACTTTTTAGTAGTGAGTCAGTGTTTTGGGTGAGTATTTATGGTTTTGGATTTTGAGGACATTTTAATTTGTCCTTGCGTCATGATTTGTTTATGTAAGGGTGAGTCATGTATAGGGAAAGTGCAACATAGGTGAGTGTCTTTGTGTGTGTGTGTATGTGTGTTTGGACAGCGTTATCAACAGGCAGAATAATTCACTGCAGTTAGAATAAATATGAGTAATATTCAAGAAAAGAGAAAATTATTGGCAATAAGTAGGACAAATCTTTCTTCCATTCTGCCTCTTTGGGTCATTTATATAAATCTCTTTTCACCCACTCATTCGTTTTCCTCTGTTCCCTCTCTCACTTCATCACCTTTCATCTCCGCCCTCTTTTCTCTGCCTCCTCGTCTCACCGTAATGTGTCTTCTGTCTGTCTCACCCCTCTAGTCCTCATCCTTTCTCCACTAATCTGACTAGACTCCCCCCACCCCTCTCCTGCCAAGACCCTGTCATTATCCTGTACGGTGTGAATGCAGTGCCCCCTTGTGGTAAATGTATTCCTCTCACCAACTTGATTTACACATTATTATCAATTTTAGCCCTTGTAGAAGCACAGCAGCAACATCTGTTCAGGAGGATGTGGACCTGACGACAGACTCGTATTTGTGTGCCTTAGTTTCCAGTGCAGAGTAAAGTAGTACTGTAGTACTGTGTTTATTCTGTATAGCTGGCAAACATTTTATTGTCATATCTTCCCATCCCTCAGTTCCAAGATCGATTTTATCACATAGGAATAAAACAAAAACTCAAATGCCCCATTTGAGCCTTCTAAAATAAACAAACATTCAAACCTATGTTAAGTGACTGTTTTTTCTCGAAGCAGAATTCCTTGTGACAATGTGCTGAAATGTGCGGACATGTACAGACTGCATGACTAGATTTTCAATTTTTGGTCATTCAAGATGATGATTTTTTTTGTTCTGTTGACGTGGGTAGTATATATTGATAATTTTAAATTAAAAAAATCTTTGATTAGCGTCTGTAAATCCTGTCAGTTTTAGTATTACACAAATCTGAATATTGCCTGAGGTGGAGAAAATAAGTTTATAGACAGATAAAGAGAGGGAGGGACGGGTTTAGAGAATGAGCGAGATGCACATATGGAGACAATAGTGAACCAAAAAAGGTGTTTTCCCTGGGGTTTGATGGAGAGCCTGGCAACCACTGTTCAGTCCACCTGAGACCAACACACACAGCTGTTAACAGCAGCTTTCACTAATGGACCAGAGCTACTTACAACAAGCGCACACATGGCCCACATTTATGCAGTCACAATTTGTAAACTATTCCCTAATGTACACACATTAGCGTTCACAGATCAAAGACAGACACACAAACACAACCCATCATTTGTCAGGTGTTGAAACTGTGATCAGACTAAATTCCCTCAAAAACCATCACAGACACCAGTGCAGGTTTCATTGTCCATTTTATTTGTCATCTCCAGTGTTAGTCCTCTGAGGGTCAGTGGAGCCGATCCAAATGTCATCATGATTTTTGTGATTTGACACAGTTATCATCACAATCACTCTTCACTGCACTTGGCTGAAACAGCCACACAGTGCAAGTTTTCACATGGCTGCAGCAGTTAAGTACGATTCGTCTGCGACAGTTTATCACAGCAGCACGTTTGGTGCGAATCAGACGAGGGAGTCTGGAGGAGGAGGAGGATGTGGAAAGTAAATTCACGCGTGTGAGGGAGGAAGGGTGGACCTTGGCTGCAGCTCAGTGAAATCAGCCGACCGAGAAACTGTCGAGCAGAAGCCATTTGTCCAACACCAGGGCTTAAATAATTGTTTTATAAAAATAGAATTTGGAGGGAGATAGGTCATGTTTCTTATTTTGCTTCACTTGTGTTTGGACTTTTGGAAAACGCAATGTAACTCATAGCAACATAAAATCAAGATGTCGAGTTAAGTCGTGTTGGGAATAAGGGAAATGCCTCAGGCAAGTCGTGTTGTTTTTCTTTTATTCAGCCATATTTTCACATTTCAAATACATTAACGACACCCAAGAACAAGATTACAAAAATGTCATTCTCCAGTCAGATGCTCACAATAACATTTTTTAAAACCTTATTAAAAGACAAAAATCTCAGTTCATTTTCAGTTTTATTTTAACCATAGTAAAGGTTTTCTGTTCATCTCAGAATTCGTCTTGTTAGATTTATGACACAAGAGCAGATCTGTTACCTTTTCTTGTTAGATGATACAGTGATAATAATGTGATAATAATATATTATTCAGCGATACTTAGATTAGATACTGATTTTATTGGACACATATTTTGACAGGACTCAGTATGTATATAACTGTAGTTAGTATATTTAGTATTGTTCATTGTCACTGGTTTCTTTTAGGCGACTTGATGTGTCGACCCTCTGTCTTTCATTGGCTCCTCATCTCCTTCACTAACCTCTGCATCATTGTTAAAGGCAGCAGTAATATGCAGCATGTGTCTCATCAGTGTGCATTATGTAATGCAGTAATACATATGTATAACAAAATATACACTGCCGCGAAAAGGCCATTACGATTTTAATTTAGCCCCGTTATACCCTGAGGGAGGAGTCTCGCTGGTACATGTGCGCACTCACACACACATGCACATCTCATTAACGTACGGAGAAGCTCTTAGTGCATAGGAAGCTTTTCACTCCATTAGCCAGTATCATAACTGCAGGCACTTAAACTGTAAATGGGAATATGTGCTTTCTGTCACATTGAGGAAACAGGTAGGACCACTGAAGTAAGTAATATGAACAGCTGAGGAAATCTGACTGGTAATGGCAACAGGAAGGTGCATCCTACACACACACATACACACTCCACATAGCCTCCATCATGGTGTGTGTGTGTTGGATCAACAGTGTTATTAATAACAAACCAATCATCAGATCTGATTTCACCTCCAATGTTTCCATTCCATGTTGTACACTAAACCACTTTAACTTGTTTAAAATACAGCTTTCAATGTGTCATTAGTATTTCGTGGCTGCAGTACTGTATATGTCCCTGCAGGGAGCGTTTACTTGGGCATCATGGGAAAACCTGCAGCAGAACAGACACACTCGGCCTCTGAATGTGTCAAATGTCCTTGTTACTGACCATGAAATGTCTTAATCACAGACGGGAGTCAGATGAATCGCACATTGCACAGTTAAAGTTTAGTGGTTGCTGACTGAAGAGGAGTGTGATGGTAGAGATCTGTTGGTACACACACACACACACATTCCAGTTATCACACTCAATTTTGTTGACAAAACCAATAAATTGTTGTTTTCTCTCTTCATCACACACACACACACACACATACACAGACTTGCATTCACAAAAGCAGTTTGTGTTTGTCATTCAGAGGCCAAGGCTGAGTCCAGGCACTCAGTAACTGACATCACCAGAGACAGAGACGGATCCTGGAGACGCCTGACGTCCTCCGGATGTTAGTGAGCTGCGTCTGCCGCAACTTGATTACGACTCATTTGTGAGTCATAAAAATCATCTTCATCATCGTTAAGAGTACAGATAATTAAATTAAGTTATCATATCAGTAGCATCACACGACGCCTAGAAACAAAAACCGAGCTCTCGAACCCTGAACTAAACCCTGATGTGGTGAGCGGCACCTGTCTCTGTCTGTCTCCCCTTTCCCAGTCAATCGACTGATTGACAGCCCCGGTCGGTCTGGCCCCGGCGCTTCCCACACTTTGTTTCAGACCTGATGAAGCAGTGGCGTCCGCCATCGATCAATCAGACAGTCTGCAGACATGTGCATATTAATCAGCAACCACAGAGCCGAATACAGAGCAGCACAGTGACCACACCGGTCAATCTTCCACAACAGGTTGTGCGACACTGACCCGGAATGCTGATGTGTCCACAGAGACATTGTGTTTAATTTAAATTACTTGTAAAATTTTAAATTTCATTCTCGGTTATCCTCGATGTCTTTGTTCCACGTCCACACAATTCACAAAAAAACGTCTTGCGTGCAGACTGATGATAAAGTGTTTAGTTTTATTCATAGACTCAGTGTTGACGTGATTATTATCAATGTGATAAGTTCATATTTTGATATTTGCATTTGAAATTTAATAAGTGTAAAGCTTAAGCCAGGAGAATAATGCTAATAAAGATAAACGGTATCAGAAGAGCAACGGGCCTTACAATGAAAATCAATAACGTCTTATGAGCGAACACGTATTTGCAGTAAAGAGAAGTGCAGCTCTTTGTTTGTTTGTGAACAGCGGGGAACAGTGGTAGAGCACAGTGGGAGCAGCGGCAGCTCATCAGACAGGTGACAGATTTATAGAAAGGACGTTTTGCACTGCTGACTCCATTATGTTTACCGCTCCCAAAGGCCCGCTCAGCAAAAATCCACAAACACGCCAACAACTAAAGCTGAAAATGAAAACCCTTCCAATGACATCAGAGAATCGACTATCACAACGTCTGTGTTAGATGTCAGGGAGGAGGTGGAATCTCTCCCTTACCCTTAACCCCTGTTATCTTACTCATCTCATGGCTCTCAATAAGCACTGTGCACTTACAGGTTCATTTTATGATACATTTAGCTGTTTTATTTTGCATTTATCATGTTGATGCGTGTAAATCAGTGCTGAGCTAACGCTTGGTCCACATGCAGCTGGAGCAGACTCAGTTTCAGGCGCTCAGGGTCATTTGCTGCCACAATTATACAGAGTTGCCCAGAAGAGCTTTAGGTGTGTGTGTGTGTGTGTGTGTGCGTGTGTGTGTGTGTGTGTGTGAGAGAGACAGTAAAAATGTAAAGACGAGTGTGGGAGCGCACGTTTACCAGTGTCTGCCTGATTTAAACAAGGTTAAAATACGCCCGAGTCGCAGTTTTATCACGCGTCAGCAGGATTGTTGGGAGGGAGGCGGGGAGGAGGAGGAGGGGGGGTACAGAGAGGGAGAGAGAGAGAGAGATAAAGAAAGAGAAAGAGTGGAGAATAAAAATCAATTCATATAAGAAGCTCAATTTCCGCTGCAGTCTTAATCAATGTTTCAGTACACACACACACATAGGCTGAGTCCTTCAGCCTATGCCCTGTGTCCCAACAGGTACTAAGACACATTACAGTATAGTGGTCCCTGAAGCTCTGTCCTGGTTTGGTAAATGGCTCCGTGACAAAGCGTTTTCTCTCTGTACGAGGGTTTCTACACATTTTGGCTGCTTAATAATAAAAACAACAATATTAAACCATGTTGATCTTATAAGTAATAAATGAATAAATAATCTATCACAAATTGATTTTGTGACGTCACAGATAAGAAAACTGAGCTTCCGGAGCTTTTGATGACATCATGAGTGAATGGAAACAGATGACTGTCATGTGACATGACCCAAACAGCCAGAACAGCTAAATAAATGGTACGACAATATATTGTCTGAACCAAAATTATTTCAATATTAGCAGGTAAAACAGCAAACAACCCAGTCTCAGTTCTACTAATTAAACTATTTTACTACACGAAAATTATTTTATGGAGTTTTTTAAATGATTTATTTGCCCGATAAATGTTTCTAATACTTTTTTTATGTTCTGCCATTAAATCAAAGTAGTTGTGTCTAATCGATACTGAGCGTAATCCTCTGCCCAGCCCCAGCCTGTGCAGCCTGTGTTGTGTGTTTGTGTGCATGTGTGTTTGTGTGCGTGTGTGTGTGTGTTGTGATCTCCGTTTGCAGCAGATCGAATCAGAGCATTTAAAGCTTCTCCACAGACAAACAGTGAGCGCGTGTTGCTGCATTCACCTGTCTGGACACCTCACACGTCCCTGTCTCACGTCCCTGTCGCACGTCTCATGTCTCCCTCCCATGTCCCCTGCAGCCATGGACTCAGTGACGAAGACAGAGACAGTGTTTTATTATGAGTGAGAACCAGAGGAGATTAAAGTGGAACAGCACCTCCAGCCTTTATTCTTATTCTTCACATTTCCTCTCGTTCGTCATGCTCCTCTTTCACTCGTCTCTTTGGTTTTGGACCTGCAGGTGTCATCTCTTTTTTTGGCCTTATTCCCTTTCTTTTCCTCCACCTCCTCCTCTTTTCTGCATCTCTTTCCTCCCTCCCAGCTCCTCCACATCCCTCTCTCTCCCCCGTCACTGACACACAGTCTCCAGCCACTGTTAATTACACCAGCCACTGTACCTCTTGCTTCTTTTTTCATAGACCACATGAGCCCGGAGAGATTCAGGTTTATGTTTAATTCCCTCGTTCCTTCCTTCTTCTCTCCCTTTACTATAAAACAATCTGTGGCACCAGCTTAATCTGAATCAGCAAAACGAACTAACCGCAAAACAATCACGATAATAACACAACAGACTGACTCAGTCAAGTGTCACAGTAAATACAGTCCTGACCTGCAACAATTGGCACAATTTGCATTTTCATTTTATACATTAATAATAAATAACACAACCAGCCTGCTGTGTTTTTCTTAACACACAGTCAGTGAGGCTTTAACCACTTTGCAATCCAAATAAATATAATGTCTGGATAATCACAGAATCCTGTGTGTTGTATGAAAACATCTTTTTTGGGGGGGTGGATAAGTGTTTTTTTTTTCTGTATCGCAGATCTGTCCTCATCTCTGTGTTAACGCACTCTATTCATCCTCATTTCCCCTCAAATCCCAAAACATCTGATTTATAATCCAGATGTTATTCAGATACGAGTGAGGAGAAACTTTTAGCCCCGTCTGCATCTGAGACCGCATGAAACACACCTGGGACAGTGACGAACATCTGCCGCTAACTATTCATAGACTTTACATCAACGTGGTGATTGTCTGATGAGGTTCGACTCTAACACCTTCTGTCTCGCAGACATTTGCATTCACGCAGGTGAGACAGCGCCTGGCTCGTCGCTCAGTGTATCCATAATTAATGGGACAGTCTGTACATCTGCATCCCCTGCGCGTTACTGTTCATCAACCCAACATTTTCATGCAACAATAGCAGGATGACACTTTCCAAATATTTTGTTGAAATTTAAATCATTTTATGTTTGTTTTGTGCAAATAAATGAAATGAATGTAAGATGCATTGGTGGATAACACAGATTACCCCCCCAACGGTCAGTTGATAAATGTGTATGTACATGTACAGTTTATCAGTTAATTATTATTATTATTATTATATACTAACTATCTAACATATCACTTAAAATGAGGAGAAACAACAAAAGTATGATGAAACTACAAGAGGATGTTGATGAAGAAGAATAAATTCATGACGCGAGTCGGTGCCGCAGATTCATGTGTGAAATTAGCTTTCGAGCAGCAGTACATTTAACACATCGACTTTAACGTTTCACTTTATAACCATTATAACTCTGTTGGAGGACGACGAATCAGTGATACATTTAATTCGACAATGCTAAATAATCCAACTGGATCAAATCTGCGAAATAACTGAGGGTCAAACATGTATTTACCAACCAAGAAGTATAAGTGTTGAAGTCTTGGCTTCAGTTTCATTACAGAGGTTATGCTGGAACTGTTTTGCATTTCAATGAGGTTTGGAGCTCGCGGCTCCTTCTTCTCCTTAACTCCTGCTTCCAGTGCTGAAAGGATTAGTGGCCAGGGAGAACATGGTGATATTTCTCAGCCTCTTCTCCCTGCTGAATGATCTCGCTGTACGTTTGGTCGTTTTGCATTTTAAAACGGGAGCGGAGGATTAATTTATTAATTTGTCCTTTACTACAGTTACTTTGAAGCGTTTGCACCAGGTGAATGTCATTTTTATGGTTTCTGCATTTCAATGATGCAAACCCCATTGGCTTTTATTTCCTTTGGAATTTTGCTTCTCTCTCGCTCGCTCTCTCAATGGTGATGGAGGACTTGCTCCAAAGGGGAAAGTTATTCCCTCGCTCTCTCAGTTCTTTCTCTTTTTCCCACTGTTAATTTGCTCGTTGTGTAAATTCCCTCGCTCTCTGTCACATGGTGTGTGGATCAAACACTTATTTCCCTTAGGCTCTTTTGTCATATTCACTTTTTCCTTCATTACTTTGACTCAAGATCATTTGCAAGTTGTTTTGCCAAAGTTTTTTTGGTGTCCTTGCTCTTGGTTTTTAGCAGGATGAGTTAAAAAAAACCTTCAAGCTGTTAATGCATTCAAAGTATAATATATTCATATATCTATATCAGGGTATTTTAAGGAAGTTTAAATGTATTCTGACAGGTGGCCAGGAAAACACTCAGTTTATGTACTGCAGGTGTATTTATCCCATGTAACAGATTTAACATGGAAAATTCAGATTTCAGATAATTGAATAATCAGCGCATACTCGTATATACTCGTATATACCCGTATATAATGATCATTATTTTAAACGCAGCCAGAACTACAGAAGCTTCTGAGTCAGTGTGTGTCCACAGTGTTTACATATACAGTGTTTGCACTGTGTCATACACACCTTCACTCATTCACTCACTGAGGTGTTGTGTCTGCTGCTGCTTCAGTGTGTAATGTATGTGATCTGCTGAAACCAGGGCCCTGTCCATGTCTGTGTGTGTGTCTGTCTGTGTGTATGTGTGTGTGTCTGTGTGCTGAGGAAAACATGATTTCCTGTGAGGAAAAATGTTCACGGTAACTTTCCCTTGGACAAGCTTCTACATCCCAGACCTTTTGTTGAGATGCAGCCATGACTAATCTCTTTCTCACGCAAACGCACACACAGACGCACACGCGCACACACATACACACACACGCACAGCCTGGCAGGACGACTGCAGCAGTGGAGGAAATTAACGTTCTGATTACCTGCAGATGTTCCTGCTAATTCAAACTTCAACACCAGCAGCCCAGACAATAACACATACACTCACACACACACAAACAAACACACACACACACCACAACTCAAAATCGCTGTTAGCCTCATACAGACAATCTATCTCTCTCCCTCTCTCTCATACGCACACATAGACACACAAACATGTCCCAGCTGACATGTGTCCGCCAGGGAAATACAGGTGTTCTGGGCTGATTTGTGACTTCAGTTCCACATGTTGTGCAATTTCACAACACAAACACACAAACCCAGACCCACACAAACAACAACAACATAATAACAACAACATCTATGAATTACTTAATTAATTAATATCTATTAATTATAATGCAACACTTTAAGAGCAAACGTTGCATCTAAACTCATTGCGATATAAATGCAAGCACACTGTGGACACACAGACACACTACACAATACGCAGCGTTAGAGACGATCACGTCAGTCCTCTCTCTCACAGCAGACTGCTCACATCAGCAAGAAGGAAATGTCCAGTGACAGGGAAAGAGGGGACATCTTTGCTGACTCTCTAGAACCATGTTAATTGTTATCAGAAGACTGAGTGGTCAGATGGGTAACTGTAAAAGGAAATGAGGAGACAGGAAAGGAGAGAATTACACCAGAGTTAACTGGTCTTCATCTGTTTAACGTCACTCATCTTTTTCTCGCATCATTTTCTTTCTCAAATCAATGAAAATATTGGAACGACAATATCTCAAAGGAGCCACGTCTTCCTGCCTCGGCCTGAAACGAGTGATAAACCAGATGCACATTAGACATCAGGGGCCTGATCTGAGAGCCAGACTCACAGTAGTCAGCAAAAAAAAGTGGTATTTTTGTAATATGCACACATGCATGAGCATGAAAGAAGCATGTGTTGCAGTGAAACGGGGAAGCGTTGGAATAAGGGGTGAGATCGGTCGTCAATAAAATCAGTTAGTGACTGTATTGACAGGAAGTCACAAACAGGAGGACGCAGCGTCTCCTCTCCTGCTTCCTGCTGTTTCATCCTGAGGGTTTTTCACATTCGGTGTACAATGACTATTGATGCAGAGCAGAGCTGTGGACAGATTACTGTTATTAAGAGAGAATTACAAGCTGAGCAGTCTTTGCTCACGCACACGCACACACAGTCAAACATCTGAAAGTCAGCGCAGGTGTGTGTCACTGCTTCTTTGTATTGTGGGCAGTGTTTTTTCTGCATCAGATAAAACTACAACGTTCTTATCAGTAGACACAATTTCTTTACATCCTTAATTTTGAGCATGTTGTACAATTTGTGATTTATCATCATCATCAATTTTTCATCTCAAAATCAACGAGTAAACATTAAAAGTACATTAATCAGCATAAAAATGTATTTTACCGTAAAAGAGAAGTACGACAACTCAGAGCTGCACTTATTCAATGAAGACTTTAATTAACACCAACATTTAGCACTGCTTTCAAAAGTGGGGGACAAATTAGAGAACAATTATCTGTGTGCACTGTCATGGTGTGCGTCTGTGTGTGTGTGTGTGTGTGTCTTAACACATTCAGGGACACCTCTGATGCAATTCCAAGCAACTGAAACCTCAGTTTCCTAAACTTGTATTGCAGCAGACCTCTGTGCTGGCACAATAATGACGTCGTGTTGTGTGTGGTGTGGAGTGTTGGCATCGGTAACAGCTGTTATGTTGTCGCATGAATGTGCAGCCAGCTGTAACGTTACCATTATATCAAACTGCTAGTGTTATTTTCTCTACTTCTTTTTATTTAGATGAAATACAAACTTGTCAAGTAGTATTTTATTACACCTAATAATGGTGACACAAAATGATGATCTGTAGAAACAGTGCAATTTATCAGTACAGTGATATAAGAAACAATAATAATATACAAAAATAATAATAATAATCCTATTTAACAATTACTGTTGTCACTGTTGTATTAAGTATTCAGTGTTGATTTCTTGCCTAGTCCTTAATTATAACTCTGTAGAATTAGAAACAATTGATGTCTTGTTTTTACCCAGTAAATCAGACTGACGGATGAACCAGATTTAATTGAAACCCCTGTGGTGAAGCGGTGATCAGCCGAATGAGCGACAGTAATGGATGTTTGATTAGTTAAGACGTCAGGGGAGACTTTAAACATTTAACAACAGGAGCTGGGAGACAATCACAGGCCCGATGGCAGATATGCTGAATATTCTTTTTTTTATTGCTGACATTTTGTTTTCTTTTACCTGTCACTCATCTAAAGTAGATCACAGCACAAAATAACCTTTTCTATTTCTACTTTGCTAAAATTACACGCCGACCCTAAAACCCGAGGAGTTTGCACCGTCCTCCTCCTCTGCATGAGAATCAAATCAAACGCACCCTGAACTTTGACCCCCGACAATCCAAGTCCCCACTGTTCTGCAGCATCACAGCTATTTAAATGCTAATCAACTGCTTACTGGGAACGTCATTATGCTCTCATTGCCGTTCGCATAAATCACGTCGCTCGGTCCCTGCAAACATCTCCGAGAGTGAGAGAGGGAGCGGGTCGAGAGAGGAGAAGAGGAACGTTAGTGTTAAATGAGGACTGACTGAATCCTCATTCTCAATTTCATAATGAAACTTTTCCCAATCCCGATCCTCCTCCTCTGTCTAATGCTGCTCTCCACCCTGCACCCCCCCTCTCGCTCTCTCTCTCTGTCTCTCTGTCTGCCTGAGTCCATCACTGCATGTAATGAGAAACACACACACACACACACATATCTCAAAGGTGTACTCACACACCACTGACAATCAGCCACACATTCCCGAGTCGGGGAGAAATTAGCTCTCTGTTAATTCACTCCATTGTCTCGACGCATGGTAATTTCTTCGATAGGGGCCGTGTGTGAAGGGGCGACACTTCAAAACCAACTGCAGCAATATATGAACAAACAGCGCATTACAGCACTAACACTAATTATTATGCTAATGAAGCACCACCCCCCCTCCTCCCCACAAGGCCTCGGAGACGTGATGTAACATAAAGAAATAAATATATAAAAGCAGGTTCACGCTGTTTCCGTCCATTCTGAATGCAGTAATGTGTGTGTTTTTTTCCAGTTTATAGGATTATTGTTTTCTCTTTTTTTGTTTCCTTGTTACCCAGACAGCAGGGGGTTGAGATAAGAGCTGGGGATTCAGCTCATGACTGCACAGAGGAAAATGTTGTTTAGTTTAGACAGTTGCATTAAAGCCACCCTTCATGTGCTGGTTTAATGCACCGGCCTGTAAATGCACGAGTCGAGGTCTAAACTGCAAATGAACGTTTGCAGCCGTTGGTCATCTCCTGACGCATCCATCAAAGTGACATCAGATGTGGGTCACATTCACAAACGTCAGTCAAAAATAAAATTGGATCCGAGCGAAAGGTGAAATTGAGCAGAGCCTTTTTGGCCCTTGGAGCCAGCGGAGCCAGCGGAGCCAGCGGCTCTTTTGAATTCAGTTAGAGGCGAGTCACATCACAGTGTCTGGCTGCACATGAGCCGCCGCCAATCATCCTCCTGTGGAGCAGAGCGAGTGAAAGGTGCTTTATGCAAATGATGCAGCAGTGGTTGTCATCAGTGCAGCAGCCAATGCCAATCAACAAACACAGTGGTGCTGTGTGTGTGTCTGTGTCTGTGTGCGTGTGTGTGCAAGTGCATCTGTGCATGTTTCATAGATATTTGTGATAATGTGGTATATATATGGGAGTAAATTGATACTATGTGCTCATAGGTGTGTATGTGCCTCTGATATGCTAATATTTTTGTGTTGTATGTGTTTTCTGTGTTATATGTTGGAAGAAACTGACCTGCAACCGTCTGTCTGGTTTGGACACCTTCATTGTCCCTGTCAGGACAGATGATGGACACACAAAAGTCTGTTAACATTTACACGGGGAGCAAAATGATCGATTGTGTGTCTTGTTCTTTCCATTTTGTAAAAACTAAATGTGTGTGTGTGTTTTTTTTAATGCTCTGGGAATAGAGATAAAATCCAGCTTAATTAAGTGTGAATTTATAACCGAGGCAGATTGTTGTGGGACGTGATTAAAAAGGATAAGAACCATAAAACTTATAGTTAGTGCTTTAGTTTAAAAAAAAACACTGTGGCTACAGATTTTGCCTCATGCTTTGACTGCAGATTTGTCACCTTAATTACAGGGTTTGAAATAAAACACGTGAATGGAATAAAACCTAAAATCTTTTCTATCCAACACTGATCTACATCCATAAAAAACATACTAATCTCTATGTATTAGCTTAAGCTCACACCATTTGGTACATATATCATACATGGGACATAGTACATAGGACTTGTAGTTTTCATGTAGTAAGAGCATTTTCCCCTGAGATCCCGGTCGTCATAGCAACAAATTACTAGGCAGGTTCAGGTTCAGGTGAATCTGTGCAATTCAGTTGCACCAAGGTTGACTCAAGTGTTTTCAGTGAGACCAATAATGTGATGATGGTTAGTGCTGTATTGTATATAAACTACACGGCGTCTGATGCAGAGTGATATGCACCAAGAGGCAACAGGAACATTTCACTGTTGCACCAGTGTAAGTCGATTCAGCCTCAGACACGACGCTGATGCTCTGTTTGTCTTCACCTCACAATAAGTTCTCATGTTCTCCTCTCCTCCTCCCCTGCAGCAGCTTCACGAGACGAGTGTCATTAGGTCTTCCTCACCTGAAGAGGTGCCGCAGATAAAGAGATCAGAGCGAAGTCTGATTAATGTGAACACGCGTTGGAGACTCACCAGCTGGCTCCCACCACCACCACCACCATCACCACCACGGTTCAGGTGAGGAGAAGTGTGTGTGAACTGCATGTTTACATTTTGGGGGCTCAGCCTATTACTGCTCATACAGGGATGAATAATGGACAGAACATCACCTGTGTCTTCCTTCGTTTTACTTTCCTTGTAGAAATAATTTCAAATTCAGCTTATTTCCCTCCTGCAGCGGGGCAAGGCCTCCACTGGGAGGCAAACGCCTTAATGGGAAAACCACTCTTCTGACCTGAACGTAAGAGATTCACTGTAGCTTTACTTCCTGCACTCTGCAGACCACTGGAGTCAAATTAAAGCATCGTTGAAGGCGTCGCTCATTAATTTCCCATCATGTTGTTTTTGGAGCTGCTCAGTAACACTATACACTTCTCTCTGCGTGAGGTGATGATGATGATGACGATGGTGTCACCATTAACCTTGTTTGAAATGAGCACAGATGCAGGAGTAAACGGTGGTAGTTACGCGTCGTCAATCAGGAAGCATTTTCTTCAGATGGAGAATGTTCACACTGCAGAGGGAACATATCACTTTCAGTACGGAGGGTCCAGTGCTAATGTTTCTATATGCTAATGGTTTCATCTGACACCAGCAGCTGAACAGATGATGAAACATATGGGCATGAGACACAGGCCTGAGGGGACGATTCACACTAAAACACAATCTGCATGGAAAAAATGGCTTCCTGGAAAAAGCGGCAACTTAATCCTGCAGATGAATCACTTGTGTTAATACGCCTTCAGGGTCGCCCTGCAGCGCTGACACTCTGAAACAAACCCTTCATCTGGAACCTTTTCAATTAAAGTGTGGGATAAAGACTGAAATTAATTTCTGATCAAGCTAGACGTTTAAAATGGTTGTAAAATAAACATGTAGGCTCATCAGGGCCCTGAAAGCAGGTTTAGTGAAAACTCTGAGTTAGTTGACTCTGAGTCAGAGGAAACTCTGGGTTTTCGGTTTCACAAAGCCCTTTCAGCTCGACTCTGAGTCAGTTACCGTGGCAACATACTCTGTAAACCTAACCTGCTCGCTGGCAGGTTTTATACAACTAACCCTGAGTTTGTCCTCTTTATCTGAGCCTGTGTGTGGACAGAAAGGCGTGGCAGAAATGGCGTGTGCTTTTTTGGAAGACACGATTGATATGGAAGCAGAAATACTGCGCTGGAATTTCCGTCAGGAGAAAATCATGAGACCCCAGAATTGAAACGTGTCAGCTTCGTAGCTTTGTTGCTGCGACACAGCGCAGACGCAACGTACGCGCATCTGGTGGGATGTCGGGGTTACGGTGGGGGTTTGGGGCTGGGGTCATCAGCAGAATTAAACCAAGATTCATAACTTTTCAATCGGACCATTCATTAGTCTGTGTAGCGATGCACTTACATCTTTTAAATCAAAACCAATTTTCCGATTCAAATAGACAATATCAAACAGTGACAGTGTTGGGACAGCTAAAACACTGACAGGCTGAATGCAGCCACTGACTGCTGTTCAGGACAGACTAAACAAAACCAGCCTACCTGTTTGTACTATATTTTTATATTTCATATATTTCAACGTTTTGTACCTGTTGGACAGCACCTGTGTTCACAAACACACAAATAGAATATAAATGAATATAAATTAACATGTGAAACACTTGCAATATTTTTTTTATTAATTAAATCTTCTGCCATACCACCTTGCGATCCTTTACAGCAGCTGAGCAGCGACTGTGCTGCTCTTTTTTTGAATATGTGTTCGTATTTGATGTAGCAGTGCATAAGAACGTCCAACTCCACCCGTGCGGGGTTTGTTTTAACGTGTTACCATGGTGAATCACGTTATCTTTGTTCCATTCATTAGGGCTTTTTACATCCGCGTGCGCGAGCTTAACTCAGAGTCAAATCAACTCTGAGTTGATTGACCTAACTCTTAACCCCTGTTCTGAAACCGGAAAACCGGAGTTGGACAGCTCGGAGTAGGTCAACCCTGAGTTTAGATTTTAACTCAGAGTTTGTTAACCCTGCTTTCTGAAACAGGGCCCTGATCCATATGTAAACAGTAAGGTCAGAGGTGACACAGTGAGGGAGAAAGAAAGAATGGCGACAGCGGTGACCTGAAAAGCAGCTCGTTACCTGACAACACACACACACCTGGTGACTGATGACAGTCGTGGCAGATTGTGACAAAGCGTCCAGGGTTTTTATTGACTCAACTGTCCCCACTGACAGGAAGTGATGATGAAGAATGAGATAAACAACCATCACCAACAATGATAAAACTGCGCGCCTGCTGTTAAAAGGCGACTCAAGCTATAAAGCAAAACATTCGAGACAAATATATATGTGTGTGTGTGAGTGTGTGTGTGTTACAGGGGGTGTGAGTCCCCTGTATAAGTCACCTGAGCAAGACGCATGTGTGTGAGTTTCACAGACACACACACACACACACACACACACACATCAGGTGTTTTCTCTTTGTAAACCTGGACAGAACAGTCTCCTCTTCATGTGGACGCATAATCATTTTTTGCTTCTTCATCAAAATGCATGTTTCACATCAAAGTAAAACTTATTTTTTTAATGAAAAAACCTTTTTCTAATGTTCCCACTTTTATTTAAAAAAAAGTATAATTAGGGGAACGTGTTATTACCGTCACCGTCTGGTTTCACAGTGACAGTGGTGAGACCTGCGAGCTGCTGCGACGGGTTCTGCTGCAGTCTCCCATACAGGCAGCCTGCGATCAGCTCCACTGGAGCATCAGGATCATCACACTGCAGCAGAGGTGTTGGCTCAGACCCCGAGCGGTGCACACTGCACACTGCACACTGCACACTGCACACTGCACACTGCTGCGCTCACGACTGAAGTGCGACGGAATTTGCGAGGTACATCACAGAGTTTGTGAATATGACAACTGAAATTTAGAGATTGTGTCCCAGGTAAAAACCATGTTCACTCAGGTTAAGGGTTTTATCTCCCCCCATCAGCCCCTGTGTCTGTCCCCGTGTCTCTGTCTCTCCCAGAGACACTGTGTTTCCTCTGAGCCAAAAAGTCCATTTATCCCCAGAGTGCTTTTATCAAAGCGGTTTGTCAGAAAGTGCTTCGCAGAGATTAGAGAACAACAAATACAGATTACAGAAGGAAAAAAAACATTAGATAAAAGCAAGGAAGTACAAACACATCGCCGATAACAAGATAGGGGTTAGATCGTGTGTGTGTGCGTGTGTGTTTGTGTGTTTACGTATCCCGGGGGAAGGGATAAGGAATTTATCGTCGAGCCCCCGCGTGTAGGTGAAAGAGTCAGAGTGTTTACTCTTCCCCAGACTCTCTGCTCGTCATCTCGATGAAGTTAATAAAATCATCATCATCATAATGTCAAACCTGTTAGGATGTGATAAAGCGTCTGTGCAAATCTTATCTCCGGCTAATGAAGAGACTGAACAAACCACAGATTTAATATCACAATCCCAAAGAGAGAAAGAAGTGAACAATTAAATCAACACTAAAAATCTTAATGACGCTTACTAAACATCAGAACACAAACCACTTTGACATATAACAGGATGAAGATAAAACCACTGCACCAGTGGAGCAAAACTATTAGGTTTGTTATATCTCAGTATGTAGTTAAATTAATAACGTATTAATTAAATTGCACATATACAAAAGAAAAATACATTTTTACTTCATTCTAACTTCTGACTTCATTAGGTTCAGGACTGCTCATGTTGGCTGAGACAAAGATTTGAAACCGGACGGCAGTAATGAGGCCGACTGTGAATTCCTTTCCCACCGTCTCGTCAGTATCAACCTCATTAACTGGGAACAGAGACCTGGAAATAAGTCAGCGACAACCTGTAACTGCTCCCGCAGCTCGATAACAGACTATTCATCACACACTGTTTCTGCAGAGAAATGGAGAGAGCGTCACAGAGGGAGTGTCATCTAATGAGACAGATGTTCCCAAATGTTGTAATCTTCCTTTAATGTGTCTGCCCATGTACAGCTAATACAGATGTCACTAATTAACCTGTATTCACATATGTGGACCATTATCCAGATGTGCAGCAGATCTCACCTGTTCATAGGTATTAACACTCTGCATATGCATGATTTATTTTTTAACCATTTTTTTAATCTTATTTGGGAAATTTGCAAAACTTTTGATTCACCAATCAGGAGAGAGACAGGGAAAAACAAATGACAGGAGGAGACTGAACAAGAACACACCAGGTATAAACGTCTGTGATTCTTCAACGAGCCTTTAACGCTGCAGGTCAGGTTTTAACGTGTACTATGATATGATATATGTCATAACACACGGATCAGATCTGGTGGTTTGAGAGAGAGAGAGAGAGAGAGAGGTTAGAATGAAAGTGAAAGAAGCGTTTGGCTTCACAGATAAAAGAGAATGAGGTGGAAACAGTCAGAGAGCGAAGCAGCTTATTGACCCGTTCAACCACAGACACAAAGATATGACGGAAAATAACCGACAATGGAAATGATGAGAATGAGAAGAATCACTTTTATCGACTTCCTGAATGCACGCACGCGCGCGCACACGCTCACATGCACACTCCTGCACGCCTTCACCCACTGTCTGATAAACGGCAGCAGTGGGATTTAATGATAAGTGAGGTTGTTTCATTGGAAATCAGGCATGTGACAGTGGTGCGTGTGCACACACACACACACATACAGTGGTTTGACTGAGCGGTCTCTATTTTATTTGACTGACAGATCAATCAGAGTTAATAATGAAAAAAGAAAAAAAAAGAGCATAAATAATAGAAACAGGTAAAAAAAAACATTTGATTTACTGAGGAGAAACTCGTATAGAACAGAATGTAAAAAAGGTGATTTTAATCATCTGTCCTTGTCTTTTATCTATTTACTTTCCTGCACAGGATGAACGATCCCATCATCCTCTCCTCCTGCGCTCACAGATCTCATTCACATCGGAGACGAC
This sequence comes from Trinectes maculatus, assembly GCA_016785345.1. Lineage (NCBI taxonomy): Eukaryota > Metazoa > Chordata > Actinopteri > Pleuronectiformes > Achiridae > Trinectes > Trinectes maculatus. Next base: position 48,834 of record JAFBJQ010008409.1, on the reverse strand, counting down.
CTCGTGGCTCGGATAAAGCGTCTCCACTGCAGAGATGGAGGCAAACCGATAAAGGCCGAGCTTTGTCTTCTGTCCTGTGACAAAGTGCAGGAGGGTGGTTCAGGCTTCTGCGGTAACATGAGCCCAGGATCTCTGGTTCCTGACTCGGACTCTGAGACCTTAA
>JAFBJQ010008409.1:19436-47223 GCA_016785345.1 Trinectes maculatus | reverse complement strand
TAATAAAAACCGAAACAAACAACAAGTGCTTTTCATGCTTTAAATCATTTCATGTGAAGAATTACTTGGATACTACTACTACTAATAATAATATATCATATATAATAATAGTGAGTTAGAAATAAAAGTATGAAAATATAATTTGCTGTTACTGTTAGAGTGACACTGTATGTTGTGTACCTGTGCTCTGAGGGAAGCCCGGTATGTCAGAGTAAGGGAAGGACTCTTGACACTTAAGGGTGTTAGCCAGCATCCCCAGACCTGACCCGCAGATGATCGCCACCTGGGGGCGGTGCTTTGTCTGAGACATCAACCAGTCAGCAGTCTTCTGGTATTCATCATGACTGTGTGTGGACCAAGACGTTTGGAGATGAAATTACAAATTTATCATCTTCAGATTCTGATTCCGATCCAACACTAAGACTTCTCCACAAAAACAGTGACTGTATTGTTATTGTATTTGTAAACAGAGATATGATAGTAATGAATAATTATTAATATATTTCGTAAATATTCACGCACACTGTCAAAGAGTTGAGGACCAATCTGTAAATTTCACTCTATTCATTGTCCTCTTGATCTAACAAAAGTTAAATCCAGTCACACTTAATTAAATCCAACTCATTACTCAACAATACACACAAATTATTTTCCAACGAGAAATACGTTATGTTGACGTTAAAGATATACTAATTTACTGCTTTTACTGCACCAACTGTGTTGACTTCAGTGGGAGTGTTAGCTGGTTTTAACATTAAGGAGTTTAAACCAGTTCACTTTTCGATTTTGGGTCAGTCTGGGACCTAATCAGTAACCATGGTAACACATCCTCTCTGCTCTCAGTCACATTCACTGTGACTGCCTCCCTCTGCACAACAATGGCAGCTGAGGTACGTGGGTATTGTAGTATTTAGAGTTTCTTACCAAACTGACAGAAACATACATGTATATTTAAATCATTCAGGAGACACTGGAGTTTCTGTGGTACCAAACATTGATGATGCACTGAAAAATAATTGATCTTTACAGTTGCTCTGGGTACAAAAATGCAACATGTATATTTCATTTCTCTTTCCTGCAGATTACTAGTTTTACTCCACTTGTTCCAGTTGTCTTATCGACCATTAAAGTACTGTTTGAGATGCTAAAACCCAACAAGGCTTCGCAAGAACCTGAGTCTACATATTTTTGTTAAGTAATAACACAACAACACAACCACGAAACATGAATTTGATATCAAAACGTAAAATATGTTTCTTACCTGATCTGCTCTTTGCTGTGCATGATGGACGGACGACAGACAGAGTGATGACAATGACGACGCTGCTGCAGATGATAAAGCAGAATTGTTGTGCGAGTGAGTGCAGCCAGCTGATGCTGATCAGCCTAGATATTCACGGGTCACATGCTGCTGATTGGTTAACAACCTGCCCACTCATCAGCAGCAGCCAATGAAGCCACAGCATAGTGGACGTGTGCGTTTGTGTGTGTTGGAATTCCTGTCGTAACAGGATTCTGGGATTTTTTTTTTTTCATAGCATTAGTGAGTCTGCTCTTGCGTCACCCCGGTCACTCAATGTAATGTGATTTTCCTGCTAATTCACACATTCTGTTACAGTTAGACTGTGCACGGTTTGACTGGTAGTGGGGAAAATGATACATTCGTCACAGACACAGTATATAATGTGTTGGGAAAAAAAATATATACATAAAATACACACAGTGAAATGAGCATAAAAAGTTAGGACTAAAGTTTTCCTCCATATTGTGCTCAAGGTCTTAATATTAGTTATGAATAATAATAATAAATAGTAGTAGTAGTACGTAATAGTTTATTTATTTGAACTTGTTTATTCACGATGGTGACAGTAAAATGTAAATTTAAAAAAGTTTACATGTACATCATTTTATAGAAAAATATGTTTCTCTTCTTTTATGACGAACAAATCAGAGCCAAGATGCCATGAGTTTAACAGGCAGCCATGTTGTGTCTCATGACCGGTAACACACCTCACATGTTCCCCCGCTGCTGCCCTGATCAGCTGCTAATGAGGCTCATGTGGGCCTGATGTGCGATGACCAGAGATGGCCCGGAGTCAGCGGCATCAGGAAAACCAACAGGAAGCCAGCCTTTGTTGGTTCTGCATCTGAAAACGAACCCGTTGAATAAGATCAGACCAAAGTGGATGACGGGTTAAAGTCAGTGAATCCTCCTGGTCTCTATAGAAAACATGATCTGGTCAGAGTTACGTTTTACTTTAAAAACAGATGTACTCCTGCAGTTCGTGTTTTGAGGAGACAGCGTTGACGTGTCCAGTTTGCTTTCTGTCATCCCCCTTTTCCTCCCGTAGCTATATTCTCTATGCTCCACTGCATAAATATTACATGAGCAGCATCATCCAAGTGTCCACTTTTAATTGGCATTAGCCAAAAAAAAAAGTACAGATCTCTGTCGTTCCTCTGTGTATATGCTTCAGTGGACAGGTAATCTGCAGCAGTGAGCACGTGCGCACGCACACACACACACACACGCACACACACACACACACACACACACACACACACACACACACACACACACAGACAGACGCAGCCCTGTCTACTGGCACAAATTAACACACTCATGCATGAACAATCAAATACAGACAGTTACAAACACACATAGACTGTATCACAGACACACACACACACACACACAGAGAGAGAGAGAGCACAGTGTGATGTCTTTGTCAGGCTGATGTGAGTTTAGTCCAACAGGACAGCAACAGTTCTTATCAGTGACAATTAATTGCTTGGTTACGTGTTCAATTATGAAATCAAACTCGATTTCGATGCACATCGTTGTGTTGTGACACTGTCAGCGTATCAGCGTGCAGTGTCACTGTCAGCACGTCGGACCCATAAATTACTGTTTTGGTAAACTGAGTCTCTGTGATTCTGGTATTTAAAGCTCCATCAGAAAAATAAAATATGCACCTTACACACGCTGGGCACTTTATAATACAGTTGCACTGTCATTGATGCTCGTTTTGGCTGGACGTAACATTTACGAGTAAACTGTAAAGTCAACGTTTGTGCTGCAACAATCAACCTTCGGACCAGTTCTTCAGTTAAATGCTCAAAAAGACATAAATGTCACATGTGATTAAAGTACAGATGTCTGCTATTATAGGCCAATATTGGCATTAAAATTTAATATCAAACATTATCGGTCTTGTTTTTTACTTTTTTAATGACACGACTTTTACACAATGTACACATTTTCATCAAACTCTTCAGTTACTTCTCCTCTAACTCAAAATGTGCAAATATGAGAGATGTGATGTATTATTTTTGAGATACTTTAGTTTACTTTTGTTTGTTTACCTGAAATGAGTTAGTTTTTTTGGTGGGGGCCCGCATATTGGTATCCGTATTGGAAATAAATAGTTGGACAATATCGGTAGATCGATAAAAAAGCCAATATCAAACATCCCCAGTTTAAAGGGATAAAATAGTTTGCGTGTCCTCCTGGAAAATGTATTGTTTTCATCAGTGAAATCCACTGAAGTGGCCATTGAAAGGTTTAGTGTGTGTTATGGTTTAGATGCTGGATATATTCTGTCCTGTGTGCTGAAGCCAGGGGGCGTGACGAAGAAATGATCTTCTGTAGATAGATGTGAGGTGTGGAGAGAGGAGCTGACAGGCTCATGTCAGGCTGCACAAACACACACACACACACACACACACACGCATATAAACATCCCATCACTACAGCACAGGCCAGCAGCTGCAGGAAGTGTGTAACGACAGCTCACTCCACTCCCTGTTCTAAATCTATACTGAAGACGCAGCCGAGAGTGTCAGACTATTACCTGCAGCAGGGGATGGAAATGATCCGCTCACATATCACACCACAGAGCTGCTGAGTGTATCACGCCGTCACTCGTGGAGTGTGAAGATCAGTGCACAAACTAAACTCGTGTAACGGATGGGTTATTATTAATCACCTCTGAGCTCACCTTCATAAATGACTTACTACACACCGTTCAGTGGTGTCTAAAGTGAACTTTCTGTTTACACCTCAAAGAGCCCACTGATTCTTTAAATCATCATTTAAAGAAGGCGTTTGTTCTATATATTAAATAAAATCGTCTTTATTTTCTAATGAAACACGTTTGAGGTAGAGGAGGCTAAATTTTCACCGTTTGACGGCAGGTTGTTTCCGTCACTGCCTGTAGGGGGAGCAGAGAGAAAACTCCCTTTTCGTATCTTTCCTCTCATTATGAATCACAGACCAGCGACAACTGCAGCCGTTAGATGATATCATATGTGTGTTAACACCTCTGCATTAACACTCGGGTGCGGTATATCACGGTTTGAGAGATCAGCGTTTAATGTGACCAGTTGACAGATGACGCCACGAAACAGTTGTCATGTGTTTAATACCTTTCCTTTAATGCAGCATGACTTGAGATGTGTGTCTCAGCTTGTGTAACTGCTGCTGGGCCTGAAGAGGAGGCTGCGATCACTTCATCCACAAATCAAACCAGAAATCAAACCTGTGTCGCTGTCATGGCGACACTGTAAAGTAGGGCTGCAACTAACGATTATTTTTGTAGTCGACTAATCTATAATCTCATTTTTCGATTAGTCAACGATTATCGATTATTTATTTGCTACGTTTCCCGTTTTTAACAAAGTTGGGTATTAATTGGATTTCATTGAAAAGCAGTGTATCTTTATGTGTATTGAGCTTTGTGACAAGTATTAGAGGCAATGTGTCCACTAGTGATGCATATAATAGTATAATAATAAAGACGCATATTTTTTTCAAATGGGGTTTAACCGGAGGTTTCAGTCACTGAAAATGACGTTAACGTTACTTTGAAAAACTCCAGGTGTTCCTCAGACACGTGAAAAGGTGAAACACAGTTTTAGCACCGTAACATGACGGTCGTCGTCGGCTTTGGATTTCCTGGTACGCGTAAACGAAATTAACATCATCTTTTAAGAAAGGGGCCTTAAAGTAGCCTAGCTATTGTTACTTTATACTGAGAGATGCATTTTTTGAAAGGTCGGCTAAAAAAATAGAACAACTTACCCATCCGGGACTTTGGATCCCAAAACTCCCGATAGTGCACTTGACGTGTTTATTTTCTTTATTTTCCCGACAATACTCCCAGACTTTAGACATTCGCGATCTCACGCTAACATCACTATGCGCCTCTGCTTCAGCCATCGTTGCTACTGCATCGACTTTGCTATTGCTATTGAACTTCTTCAGTGTTTAGTTCATTATGGACGCAGATGGTGCAGGCTATTGCCCCTTACGTTTCCAGTGGTGCATTGCAGCTTTATTTGCATGTATTCTAATGAACTGAATGGCGTTCATCATGTTGCTTAAAATAATATACGACTAGACGACCACAAAATTTCTGGTCGACCATATTTAATAGTCGACGTCGTCGACTAATCGTTGCAGTAAAGTGCATTCCTCCTCCACTGTCTCACTGCGCTATCTGATGCTTTATTCCTATGTCCAATGTTATTTTTCATATTTCTGTCTACAACAAAGGACAGTAGAAGTTCTTCTTTCCACATTATAAAGTAGCCCATAAGAAACTAAACAGCAACATGTGTCACAGTCATATAAACTACATTACTTTATTAACCGATACGACCAACGTTTACATATTTATACATGTAGATTTAGATATATTTCCATGACATCATGTCAGAATCAATATTCAATATTCAAATATAAGATTCCATACACTAGGATGAAGACTCAGTCCACGTGGCACCAAAAAATTAATTAAACAAAATGAAGTTATCAGCAAAATCCATTATTTTTAAATTTACAAGCATAATGCACGTAGAATTTAAAACCGCACAGGGTGGCACGTCACACTGGATGTTCACTTGGTTGATATGTAAGTTTAGTGCACTGTTATTCGACTTCAAGCTATTTTGTTGTGTTAACTTTTGGTTGTGGTTTTGCCATTTAAAAAAAAAAGTAGGCCACTTGCACAACCCACTGTTTCCCAAAAATAAAGAAATAAATGCACACAGACGCACAACCTCATTTCACATTCAATACTGGGGAAATGATTAGTTTGGCAGCATGTGAGGAGAGGCAGGCACTGAGACGTGCATGATGTGTGTGTGTTCAGTGCATGTGTTACTCCTTTTCATAGCCCACGATCAGTTTAGCCTATAATTGACTTATAAGCTGCATGTGGGTGTGCAATTAACTGAAAACTAATTAAGGAACTGCCTGAAATCTGCATAAGCAGCTACGCCAAACCAGCAACAACCAGCATCCACAACGCAGGCTTCCTTTTATAGACTTAGATAAAACAAATACACTGAATAAATAAGCCCTTTGATCAACATGCCGCCGACAAACTGCAGTTGTGAGGATATTTGTGTGCGTTGGAGGTTGGTGCGTCCTTATGTAATTCATCTTTTCCCGTCAGCTGTTAGTCCCAAAGTCTTCCATCATGAAGCAAATGGTGATCATGATGAGAAGAAAACAAATCTATTACACGAGGAAGTGTTCTGAAGACGAAGCAAAGCAGGGGCTTCTGGGTATTTCGAGTTACATATCGTTTCATTTGGCCTCTAAACTGCATCAGCTAACAGCACTTTCCAACCACCAGCTCCCTCAGAAGATTAAACAATACACATTATTGATCTACACAACCCAGGGATGTGAGTACATGGAAGTGTAAGGGGGTGATAGGATGCAGGAGGAGACGCAGCAGACCTGTGTGACTCTGGTGCTGCAGTGAAGCCAGCAGCTCCCAGCTCTGGCTTCACCAGCGCCAGCAGGGTCCAGGTTGGTGGGAGGAACAATGGACGGGGTTTGGTGCAGAATCGCAAAACAGAATTACAGTGATTTAAATTGAATATGCTAACGAAGCATGAGATGATGAAATCCCCTCAGGAGTTTACAGACTCCAGTATGGCTCTTTGAGCTCGTGGGGCTGAAACCCACAGCCACACTTCTGCACAGCATCGCAGCAGTCGCAGGGACTGAACATGGCTGTGTGATGAGACGGCAATTTGTGTGTCCACCGGGCCGCTCACAGCACACAGCTCACAGCACACTGCTCAGATACTGTCGGGGGCCTCAGTCCTGAGCTCAGCGATGGGAATTTGTGCAGGAAAAGCCAAATGAGGAAGCTAACTGTGTGTGGCTTGATTATGTCAGGACGAGCAGATGGCAAAGCCAAATGTTACGCGGAAAACATTGTATCTCAGGATAAAGTGTGTGTGTGTGTGTGTGTGTGTGTATGTGTATATGTGTGTGTGTGTGGTTATTTTTATGTTAAAAAAAAAAGGTTATTTTTATGTTCAACATTAACAACGAGAAGAACAACTGAGCAAAAACCTCAAACCTACAGCCAGACAACGCACATGCGAAACACATGAAACACAAATACACGCACTGAACACAACACACGACACACACAGAGACACACGCGCACGTTGCAGAAATGGCCATGAGGCATAGCAGTGTGTGTAGAGCTGCCCTGTCTGTGTGTAGGTCAGCCAGCTGAAACTGCCAAGCAGAGGGGGCCACACATGCACAACACACACACACAGCGACAGACACACACATCACACACTGTCTACTGCGCAGCCAGTGATATAAACAGGTTTCCACACAGTTTAACCCTTTATCAGGCAACTGACTATTTTTAATATCTGTCTGTCCGTCCGTCCATCCATCCATCCATCCATCCATCCATCCCGCCCGCCCGCCCTCCCTCCCTCTGTGTTTGTGTGTATGTATATGTGTATATGTATATGTCTGTACACACACACACACACACACACATATCCTCTAATAACCCAGTTGGCGTTATTGGACGCGTTATTGTGAGTGTTTCAATGAGGTCCCTATAGAGGGTTAAGGATGTTTCAGCCTGTAGTTAGTCATCTGTCAATCATGATGTTTCTTCAGTGTATTTAGTCCATTGTATCAGGTGATGCTGCTGAGTTGTTGTTTAAAATAGCTGTGGTTTCGCTGGTCGTTCAGAAGCACCATTACTGCTGGAAGAAATAAACGGGCTTGTCTGAAATATATATATATATATGTATATATGCAGAAAAACGCATTTGATGAATGGTTCAATTATTCAAGGTTTGAAAAGTGCCAGTGGCCTTTGAATACCATCAGTCAGGTGTGTGTCTCTCCCCTGATGTTGTACAGCCATTAGTTGAGACATTAGAGTCATAACTAAATGTGTTTTCTTCTCACATGAAAGTATGAAATATGGCCGACATCATCCAAATGCATATTCATCATTCCCACCGGTGATGTATATTCCTCCAAGGCTTCCCATTTGTTTCCTCACTTCTTTTTTTTTTCACCAGTCACAGGTTATGAGTGTGATAATGAGGAAGACAAGCTGACAGTAAATATCTTCTTCTCTTTGTCTCGCGTGTCCTTGTAGAGTGACTTGTGTCGTCATCACCGTGAACCAGCCTGACGTTCTTCTCTGATCCGGACGAGGTAAACTCTCTCTGTTCCTTCACTCAGCATCACAGTGACTGTAGCTAATGTATTTTAACATTTGTCTTGACGATGTTAAGAAGAAAAAACTTAACTTCAGCTCCATTTTAAATTTTCTAAACATGTCAACAAACAAATTTCTGACACACATCTGAAGTGTAATTGTGGGAATTTATCACAGTTTTATTTCTCAAACCTCGTCAAAGTGCTGAAAGTGCCAATAAACATCTCTATAAGTTAACTGTGGATATAATAATGGATATAATAATAACAAATTGTGAATTCACAAATGACTGGACTCTACAGGCAAAAGAAAAGGTTCAATAGGAAAATAAGAGTGAAGAACTGAGTGTGTGTATTTTTATCATGTGTCAGTCGACAATAATAGAAACATTAATAATTCTTCAATAAAAAGATTAGTGCGTCAAGAGGAAAAAATAAAAGATGCAAATAAGAAGTAAATAATCATTTCCGATCGTAATATTTCAGTGAAGACGTTAGTGCTGCTGCACAGGAGAAAGTGGCAGAAGTAGCTGAGTGAAGCATGAAAAAACCTTACTTTAAAACCTGAAATCCTGCTTCGCTGCCTGGACACAGGTGATGAATGACCGCGTGAAGCTGTGTGACAGAGGCACTAAACCAACCGCCTCTCACAGCGCGCTGGTGTTACACTAACATCAGCTGGTGTCTCCAGCAGCTCCAGAGGAGGTTTGGCCTCGATGGTGATGAAGCACTTTTTACAACTTTCTTTTCTAACATCAATCTAACATATCCTGCAATATCTTTACCAGTGCTACATTTGTAACGAGGCTTAAAAGGCACAGGCTGTTGTGTTTGTGTGTGTCAATTTGTCGCCATGTGTTAAGGACGTGGATGTTGTTGAACATTAGCCGATCAGAGGTCAGTGACAGGGACGATACTCTGATGGACTGGACATCATGCCCTCTGTCCTCACTTTCTCATCACTTTCCTATATGAGGTTTAGATGTGCAGAGGTTCTATACTGTGCGGAAGAGAACAGTGCTATTAACTCAATGGGAGACATAAGTGAGGAGAAGAGGGATCATGAGGCGGCGGCAGCAGCAGGAGCAGAACATCAGCGTACCAGTGAAGTACATCAGGATGGAGGCTACAGAGGGATGTAACAGCATTAAGTCAAACAGCCTGCGTATGAATTCAATGGCGGTGACGTTTGCGGTTATGGGGACGTGGCGAAATATGTGTATGTGTGTGTGGATATATCAGGCTTCATCAGGCTGATACGTTCTAACAACAGAGCCGAGCGTTTACAGGGTGAAGAAGCAGGATGTGAATGAATAAGGGAGGATTGTGTGTGTGTGTGTGTGTGTGTGTGTGTGCCTGTGTGTGTGCCTACTGCAGATAAACCATGAGGCTGCAGCAGGATGCTGTTGTATAGTAGTGAGAATGTGTGTGTTTGTTGTGCATATGCAGAGGAGAGAAGAATGGGGGGCGGGCTGTGGTATACAGATGTGTGTGTGTGTGTGTGTGTGTGTGTGTGTGTTTGTGTGTGTGTGTGTGAGTCTTACAAGCACAGACACAGACACATGATTAATAGAAGCAGCATAGTGGGTCTAGCGGTTGTTTCATGTGACCATGTGGCCCTTAAAGCCTTAAAGCCCAAAGTGAACGACCTCCATCATCCCCTCGAGAACCCGCTTCTTCTCCGTCAGCCTTTATGACGCGGTCATTTGAAAGGGGGGAATAAAAGGAGAGTGGAGCAGAGATGAGGCAGTGAGATGGGGAAGTCGATGACCTTGGTGATAAGTGAAACCCGGGACTCAGTCAGTCTGGTAAATACAGAACACCAGCAACGACACCAGCGATGTGAGGAAACCCACACCAACATACATTTCATTCACGATAGTTTGTGAGGTTTGAGTTTTAGGAAAAAGGAAAGCACACACTTCTGCAAAAAGTGCCGAGGCGTTCGTGAGGTTTGACAGGTTTGACAACACCTCAAATTAGTTTCAGGGGCCAAAGGATCACGAGGGGAAAAAAACAACAAAAAACCCAAAACACAACAAACTGCTATAGCTCTTTTGAGACTCACACAGTGAAGTGACTCAGAAAGCAATCAGCCCAACAACAAGCACAACAGCCTTTAATCAAGGACGAGGCAGAGAGACAGACAGCAGGTCAGTGGTACCACTACATCAGCTGAGTGTGTATGTGTGGGCCCGCGGGCTGGAAGAACAATCTACTGCCGCCGGTCTCCAGTGCAGAACGATTCTGTGGGAGTCTGTGTGTCCGGGCGCTGCAGGACACACACTTGTCTATTACAGACAATACAGATGGTGGACACAAAGAGACGAATGCCAGAGGCAGACCTCACTTTATCAGCCCACACGATGAACGGGGTTTAAGTCAGACGGGTGTACAGAGGATCAGTCAGCATCGTTTCTGCTGATCAATCATTTTATCGAACAACTGTGACAACACAGCGAGATTTTACTGGAAGTCCCAGACCCCAGTTTGACCTGTAGCCCAGTTCAACACCTCGGAATCAAAGGTCACATCCCAGATTTATTCAGGATTTATTCAGTCACGTCTCACAGAGACTGGGATTAAAAGGACCGTCACAAAACCAAAGCCGCCGCCAAAAAAAAAGCTCCCTGTCCAACAGTCTACTCCAACTCGACTGGTTCAACCAAAACCAATCATTCATACAAACCAATGAAACAGCAAATCTAATCGGGTTATTAGGCTGCGTGACTCAAACTAAGCTCCAGTCGCAGGGCGCAACAATAAAACTGTGTCTGCCAAACATGCAGCCAGCAGGGGGTTGTGTTTATCATCACAGATATCACTGGTCTTCCGTGTGATTCGCTCTGATCAGCATCAGATCGTTGGCAGGAAACAGAGGCATCGTCTGCACGTTTCTCCTCATTCACCAAACAAGACCGGACAGTGGTTATTACTGCGATAAGGTGGGGGGTGGGGCTATAAAGGAATGTAGGAGTAATACAAACAGAGAAGAAACAACGAGGGGCCAAAAAGCAAAGTAAAAACAAGTAGAGATAAGAGACTGGAGAGGAGAGACGCCTGATAAACGGATAAATGGGGGAGGAGAAGGAAGAGAAGGGATCAGAGGAGAGGAGGGAGAGGAGGGAGATGTAGAGAGGAAGAGACGAGGAGGGAAGAGCAGAGGGTTTGTTGTTCCTGCTGTGTATGAGTCATCGTCAGATCCTATTATGACTGAAGCAGCGTTACCGCTCTCGCCCACTGCTAACCTACGGCTACATGCCTTCAACACGCGTCACATGGACACACACACAGACTCACACTCACACCACTGCTATTTTTATGTCTCCCCCCTCAGTAACATGAACTTGATTACATTTTATAAGTACGGCGACGGCGAATAATATTAGCCCTCGTGATAAACGGTGTCGTACAAACATTCGCCGATAAAAGCTGCTGTTCTGCCACCGTCCACCAGGAGTGAGAGGGCATGTACAGAATATGTGACCAGATTATGAGGCGCCAAAGTCAGACAGTTTTTAGTTTTCTGATCATGCACATAGGAAATTTAATGACATAGTGTGACTTAAATCATGAAATAATTTACTGATGATATAAACGGAGATCATTTTCTTCTTCATTAGTGATGCTACTCAGCTGAAAAATGACCCTGGTGATGTCATAGTATCTGACACAGTCTTCCTCACTTTCATCCACGCCACAGGGGAGGAGCCATGCATGAAGACGTCATGAACGTGAATGAACGCAACACGGAAGCGGGTCGTCGTCAACGGGAAGCGATCACAGCTGAACGCTCGACACAAAGCCCACGCTCACGAGCGGGAAACAGCTGCTGTTGCAGCTTCACGCGGTCACAATGAAAGGTGAGCAATAAAAAAATAAGGACATGAATCTTTACACGTAAGATCTTCTGCTCAGGCCTGTGGATCAGAGCCGAGTCGGCCCCAAGCAAAAATCCTCCTGTAGACGATGACTGCTGGGAACCGACTGATGGAAAGTCACCGCACGTTTCCCTGGGCAGTCTGAGACAGAGTTAAGGGTCTTGGCTTCCTGGTCAAACGTATATCCTGCACGCGATGTGAAAGGTCAGCAGTTTTACAGTTTGTGCATAGGAAACCTGAAGGGTTTGCAAAGCCCCATGTTTTACTGTCCAACACTTCAAAGCTACAGGAAAACACGTCTATAGATGTTTCCTGCACTTTGGTATCAGAGTAAATACCACTCATCTCTCTGTCGCACAACTCTACTGAAGAGCGACAAGCCGTTTTTTAATCCTCACAAACACAAAGCTCATACAGGATATGTCTGTCGACTCCGGGATGCTCCAAACGCCTCCATCGCTGACGGATCGCTGACAAGAATCACACAGACACACACTTTGTTCCTAAAAACATCAGAGGCGTCTCTCACTCAGATCCCAACATGATCCAACAGCAAACATTCCGTGTGTTTTTCTACCGAGTGCCGAGCAAACACAAACACAAACACACGTACAGTTAGTAATAATATGACTGTTTGCACAATATGTGATCTTTCATCCTTTTATCGCTCACAGAGATGGATGAACGCATGAACCTTTCTGTTCCTGAGAGAACTTCGCGATCAGCGAGTTGTTTGTCCCTCAACAACATCAACTCGACAAAGGATCAATACGCAACCTTTCCTGCAGGAGGTGCTGCACGTGGCCTTTTCAGACATCGATAGATCATCGGAAAATGGATGGTCATACGCTGAGGTATGATGACTGTAAACACATGAGATGTGTCTGTCGGGTTTTACAGCAGCTAGCTGAGATGTTCAGTCCAATTAACGACGAGCAGTTAGGAGCCTGATGATAATTAAACACTGAACCTGAAAAAAACAATAGAAAACACTGTATGTCCAAACTTCAAGTGTATAAAGAGTAAAACCCATAAGTGTAAAGTTTTAATGGCATATTATGGAGAATAAGTGCATTTCCAGATCCAAAGACCAACATACAATAAGTTTTTATTCACTTATTCATGTGATTTTAATTAACCTCTTGACTCAGAAATACCTTCTTCACATGAATGAAAGTTTATTTGTGCGATTGTGTCAAGACCTGCACCTGTAGACTGTAACGATGAAAGACGCCTGGTTTGTTATTTTGTTGTAAACAAACACAGTGTGGGTGTAATCGTGTTAAATCATGTGCTTCTCATGTGTCTCTCCTCCTCTCGAATCCTTTCCTGTCTCCTTCTCTGACCTCCTACTCTCCTCACCTCCATCCATCCATCAGCGATAACACAACTAAGCCGTGTGAAAGAGGAGTGTTGGAGCTGAAGTTCGGTCGCACACTCACACATCCCACTGCAGCCTCCTCCTCCTCCACTAACCAGCCCTCATTGGACCTGGTCGTCTCCTGATTAATGGCAACTCCTCCTGCAACTGATAAGGACTCTTCTATCTTTCTCCTTCACACTCTCCTCTGCTTCTTATCTCCTCTCTCCTCAGTCTGATCCTCTCTCTCTCTCTCTCTCCTCATACTCCTCATACTGATCATCGATGACATCATTATTATTATTATTGTTATTGTTATTATAATACCCTTAAACTTCCCTCCGTCGTCTGCGTGATGGATGAGTTGAACGCACAAACATTTCTATCTACATTTTATCTACACACACACACAAAGACACACACACACACACACACACACGCTCACTATCTGTCCTTCAACAGGACAATGGGATAGTTTGATGATCCAACAATTTACACAGCTACTTCTAAATGCAATACACAATTGTCATTTCCTTTTAACCGCACGTGTGCACGCACACACGCACATGCATTTGCACAATGATTCACATGTCTCTATAGTGTGACTGTGTCATGAGTAACAGTCAACCCCCCACCCCACCTGGTTTACTCACTGAGGGAAGGTTTATATTATATTATATTATATTATATTATATTATATTATATTATATTATATTATATTATATTATATTATATTATATTATATTATATTATATTATATTATATTATATTATATTATATTATATTATATTATATTATATTATATTATATTATATTATATTATATTATATTATATTATATTATATTATATTATATTATATTATATTATATTATATTATATTATATTATATTATATTATATTATATTATATTATATTATATTATATTATATTATATTATATTATATTATATTATATTATATTATATTATATTATATTATATTATATTATATTATATTATATTATATTATATTATATTATATTATATTATATTATATTATATTATATTATATTATATTATATTATATTATATTATATTATATTATATTATATTATATTATATTATATTATATTATATTATATTATATTATATTATATTATATTATATTATATTATATTATATTATATTATATTATATTATATTATATTATATTATATTATATTATATTATATTATATTATATTATATTATATTATATTATATTATATTATATTATATTATATTATAGAACAACCATTCACACTCACATGCACACCTATGGACAATTTAGAGAGTGGCCAATTAACCTAACCCCCACAATGCATGTTTTTGGGCGGTGGGAGGAAGCCGGAGTACCCGGAGAGAACCCACGCAGACACGGAGAGAACATGCAAACTCCACACAGAAAGATCCCCCGAACCGAGATTCGAACCAGGGACCTTCTTGCTGTGAGGCACGAGCGCTAACCACTGCGCCACCGTGCTGCCCTATTATTGTTATTGTTATTATAATACACTTAAACTTCCCTCCGTCATCTGCGTGATGGATGAGTTGAACGCACAAACATTTCTATCTACAGTTTATCTACACACACACACACACACACGCTCACTATCTGTCCTTCAACAGGACAATGGGATAGTTTGATGATCCAACAATTTACACAGCAACGTCTAAATGCAATACACAATTGTCATTTCCTTTTAACCGCACGTGTGCACGCACACACGCACATGCATTTGCTCAAAGATTCACATGTCTCCATAGTGTGACTGTGTCATGAGTAACAGTCAAACCCCCCCCGCCCACAGTCAACCCCCCCCCCCACCTGGTTTACTCACTGAGGGAAGGTTTATATTATATTATATTATATTATATTATATTATATTATATTATATTATAGACACTTGTTACTGACACTTAACCTGGGCTCATGACGATCTCCTCCGTTACTGAACGGTCGTGGGTTTGGTGCCCGTCAGGTCCTTCACAGCACAGTGGACCCAGTCACCTCCTTCATGCACAGTGCTGCTCAGTGCATTATGTCAAGTGGCCCCATTAGAATGGAATCCTGGTACAATCAGGGGCCTCACACAGCCACTCCATGAGGCAGTGTTATCATTAGGAAGCAGGGGTCACTGTGTGTCAAACATACTAATTCACAACACACACACATACACACACACATACACACACTCAACTTTAGCAAAACATTTTTGCGCACACACACACAAACAGCATCACACCTTCATTAACACACTCCAGCTCTGGTCTTACTACTGATGATGTAAGTGTTTTTTATCATATAAAACACAAAATAACAAACAGCATGACGTCATTTTGTCTCGACAGACCTACTGACACGCAGATTATTAACGCAGAAGAAGAAAGTGTCTCTCACTCGTCTCATCAGTCGCTCTGTCAACACAACTCAGTCTCACACACCCCCCCCCCACACACGCACACACGTGCACACTGTAGCTGACCAACATCATCATCCTCTCCCACACACACACACAAGCGCGCGGTGACCTGCCAGCAGCAGCAGCAGCCCCGCGCGCGCAGTGTCTGCTGAAGCGGCTACACGTGTGCGCACCGCGCGCGTCTCCAACGGACCTTCACGCACATTCATAAAGACAACACACACAACACCGCCAACACCAACACCAACAACGTGCGCACACACGCACGTTCCGTTACCTAAGGTGCAGGTGATTAGCAAACAGCGGATGGCGCACATGCGCAAACAGCGCACGCGCGCACACACACACACACACACTTCCAGCGGTCCAGAAAACTCCACGAACACATGATGCAGAAGCCGCAAAGTATCTCCACACAAACACACACACGCACACAGACGCAAATTACACGTGCGCAAACGCACCCGCATGCGCACGGACGCGCGCGCCAGCGCAAACACGAGCGCACATAAACTGACTTTGCTCTCCTACCTTCCTCTTGCATCCGCTGCAGACAGAAAGTGAGGTTCCTCCGCCAGCCCGGCATGATGGAGAGGAGGAGGAGGTGTGTGTGTGTGTGTGTGTGTGTGTGTGTGTGTGTGTGTGTGTGTGTGTGCAGGAGCAGCGGGGTGATGGTGGTGATGGTGATGGTGGCAGTAGATCCTGTCCGGTGGAGGTGATGACGCGCAGGCGACAGCAGCCACCGCAGATATGACGGTTCCCCCCGTTCCTGCTCCTGCTGCTCCGGTAACGACCCGCTGACGGTCCCTGTGACAGTGGGTCCCGCTGCGACACCGCTGCTCTCTCTCTCCCCCTCTCTCTCTCTCTCTCCCCCCTGTCTCGGTGTGTGTGTGTGTGTTTCCCTCTTTAGTTTCCGTCTCCCTTAAAGTGGCTGATGCTTGCAGCACATGTGTGTGTGTTGACTCACATCAGACCCCAGATGATGCTGATGACACCACATGGACCACAGAGATGTTGCTCCTGAGGGAAACCCCACGCGCTCTGGAGCACAGACGCTGGTTACTAAGCTGAGTTCAGAATTTCGTTCACTCACGTCCAGATTTATTATAAATTACGTTACGTTATTATGTGTGGTACAAAGTTTTGCAGCTAACACAACGTCCATCCCATTTTTTTGACATTAGATCTTTTATTAAAACACCACATCATAATCACAAATACATATAGAGAAAATACAAACATATGTACTATGCATGCATAGTATATATGTATGTATGTATACATATATGTATACACACACACACACACACCATACCAGCCTGTAACTTGCACAAGGGAAACCCTGAATTCAGATTTGGAAACACTGTCCCTGGTTTCATATATATGCTACTGCTGGAACTGTGTCAGTAGCCAACAAAAGGGATTTTTTTGTTGACCTCTCTTCAGGTGCTTATCAACAACAATCACTTACATACATTTTGGGGACCGACTCGTAATTTGATTTGATTCCAAAAGGAAAATGTTGATTCTAACTCCACTAACATGGGGCGATAATCCTGAACACACGCTGTATGACTTGGTGGCTGTATAACTACAGTGACGCCATAATACATGTCCTTGGCTGTTGCCATGCAATAAAAAGCCAGGCCCTGTTGACATTGTGTAATATGTGACAGCACTTGTGCTTGTTTTGTTAACTGACTTGTCAGTGTTCGTTCACCTCGACCAGTTCCTGACGCTGTCCCTGAAAATACAGGTACACACTGTGGAGTGCACGTTACACAGTATGTGAAGAATATACTGTATATACAAACACATGCACACATATATATACACACACACTCATTCAGCCTGTGTTTGAAATTGGTAGGATTGTGGGAGGATTGTGACATCTTGTGGTTATTCATTGGAGGTACAGTACAGACTTGATTCATTGACCCATAACAAACTGCCGACTTCATCATATGAACACACACATACACACACAGACAAACAGTATAACACCTTCACCTACCTGCCCTCATTTTCCAGCCACCATTAAACAGGTGGAGGAAGAGGAGGACAGGAGGAGGATCAAGAGCACAGGTGACTCTTACAGTCTCTGCCTTTGGTGGCTTTGGTGTTTGCCAGTGTCATGAGTTCGCATAAAGTCATTTCTTTGCATATCGGTCTCCTGTCTTCCTCAGAACGACAACACAGTGTGACACTGAGGCAGAACTGTAAGGAGCGTGAAACAAGCAAACCCACAACTTCATGTAAAATCCCAACAACACCGGTGAGTGATACCGACTTCTACGATTCTTTTTGAGAGATGAGTTTGGTATCCGTTACTCACTCCTCTCTAGTCTGCCGCCAGCCCCAGACAGGACCCTCTCTTGGTTTCACGCTCAGTCCAGCTCTGCAAATGAACACTGCACCGCACCTAACAAAGGTATTTTTTATTCTTATTTTAAATTCTTTCTCTTTTGTACGGAGCCTGTCTGGTGACATGGGCGGAAAAAAGAGATTCCGGGGCCACAAATTAATAAGTCATAGGAATGAGACCCTATTTTGTGGCCACAACTTGTTTAACAAATATTTTTTTCAAAAAAAGATTTGTTCCCAACCATGTCACCAGACGGGCTCTGTACTTTTTCTTAGTATTTTTGCCAAAACACATAATGAACATGCAGTTTGCCACAACTCAAGCACTCAGACTCTTCCTTCTGTTGTTTTTGCTGCATCTTTATTTCATATCTGCAGTACGGGGCCTCATACTGGCCCCCTGCTCAGCAGAATCCTGTGATGAGCGATACCCAACGCTTCTATCCAGCTCAGTTCCCTACTCAGGGTAAGTGGTTTTTCCCCAAGACCAATGACAACCAGTGATATAGTGAACGTTTAAACCTGCCGTGAGCATCAGAGCTCCAGATTTCATTTCATTTGTCTGCAGTGTGCAGTTGAGTTTTGCCTGCTCCATATGGGCACGTCCAAAAACCTTTCCTGAGAGCAAAACGTTTCTTTGATATTGGAAACGCGCTTTGAACTTTGTCGGCATGAAAGAATATGACGTAGCCAGAAACACGAGGCGATAGTACACTAAAGACACTTGTCATTTCATGGTACTGCCTCTTCCTCTGTGCAGAATCTGCTGCCCCACAGACCAACAGCGCTGCTCCAAGTTCTCCACCAGGCTCCTCCCCTGAATCTGAATCCACACCGAAAGAATCGATGGAGCCACTTTCCTCAAACCCAGAAGAGAAGAGACAGTCTGGCAAAGCGAGCAGCTCACAGTTTAACAATGCCAGTGTGAAGAAGACAGAGGACCAGCCCATCAACAGTGATGTAGTCCTGGACATGGTAGGTGAAGATTGGCCCAGTTCTGCTTTTGAATGTCTGGGCCTCATTTAACTTCTTTTGAATTTCTGCATTTCCTTTCTGCGGATGATTGTTCGAGCACATTTTCTGGTTTCTGAATACGTCTCCCCTCCCTTCTGTTCAGCCTACCACAGCATGTCTCTCCCAACAGGGTCATCCTGAGGAACCAAGGAAAATCATCCGCCACCTGTCCCTCAATGATGGCCTGCAACTCAACAGGGCTGAGCAGGCCTGGAAACCATCACTGAAGAACAGCAGTCTTAAAGACGAGAACAAGGAAGAGGGCAATACACCGGATGTGCTGAGGAATCTGCGCTGTATCCTCAACAAGTTGACTCCTCAAAAGCTTCAGGATTTGATGAAAAGGGTGACAGAGTTGAGGATTGACACGGAGGAGACACTGAAGGGGGCTGTTGCCTTAGTCTTTGAGAAGGCCATCTCTGAGCCCCACTTCTCTTCCACCTATGCCTATGTGTGCCTCTGCCTTATGGACGTAAGTCATGTGACTGTGTCTGAAGTGAATCGTGCTTATTTGCTCAATTGATGACTTTTGTTGTGTGCCATGTGTTTGGGCTGGGTGGGATGGTAGACATCACGATGTAGTTATTACCTATATAAAGATGTATTCATTTCATTATATCATTCATATCTAAGACTCATTTTACTCTATGTTGTCCTCCTTCAGTTGGAAGTCCCCACTTTGGACAACCAAGGAGTTGTCAACTTTCATAAACTGCTGCTAAACCACTGTCAGGATGAGTTTGAAAAGGGCCTGAATCATGATGATGATAATGATGAGATGTTGGAGAAGCTCAAAGAGCTGGAGGCCTCCGAAGATGTAAGAAGTGATATTGTAATTTCACTGTCACAACAACCACTGTCTGTTGTTTATTTAGACTAAACTGATCGTGATAGCGCTCACACCCATCTGTTATCTGTCATCAGGAGGAAAGGCGAGAGCCTTTGAAGGTGGAGATAGAGGAGGCCAGACACGAGGCTCGCTGCCGCTCACTGGGTAACGTTAAGTTTATCGGTGAGCTCTTTAAGAAGAAGATGCTGTCGTGACAGAGTTGAGGATTGACACGGAGGAGACACTGAAGGGGGCTGTTGCCTTAGTCTTTGAGAAGGCCATCTCTGAGCCCCACTTCTCTTCCACCTATGCCTATGTGTGCCTCTGCCTAATGGACGTAAGTCATGTGACTGTGTCTGAAGTGAATCGTGCTTATTTGCTCAATTGATGACTTTTGTTGTGTGCCATGTGTTTGGGCTGGGTGGGATGGTAGACATCACGATGTAGGTATTACCTATATAAAGATGTATTCATTTCATTATATCATTCATATCTAAGACTCATTTTACTCTATGTTTTCCTCCTTCAGTTGGAAGTCCCCACTTTGGACAACCAAGGAGTTGTCAACTTTCATAAACTGCTGCTCAACCACTGTCAGGATGAGTTTGAAAAGGGCCTGAATCATGATGATAATAATGATGAGATGTTGGAGAAGCTCAAAGAGCTGGAGGCCTCCGAAGATGTAAGAAGTGATATTGTAATTTCACTGTCACAACAACCACTGTCTGTTGTTTATTTAGACTAAACTGATCGTGATAGCCCTCACACCCATCTGTTATCTGTCATCAGGAGGAAAAGCGAGAGCGTTTGAAGGTGGAGATAGAGGAGGCCAGACACGAGGCTCGCTGCCGCTCACTGGGTAACATTAAGTTTATCGGTGAGCTCTTTAAGAAGAAGATGCTGTCGGCCGCCAACGTGCACGAGTGTGTTGTCAAACTCCTGAAGAATCATGAAGATGAAGAGTCTCTGGAGTGTCTCTGTCAGCTTCTCTGGGCTACAGGGAAGAACCTGGACAATAAACGGGCCAAAGTAAGTAAAGAAAGACAAATACATGAAGGGTCTAATTTAAATAGTTTCAAGTGATGACTTGGGCTACTGATTTAGTGATGGGATTAAGTAGTTGAGAAGACAAATCTCAGTCTAGCTCATTTGTGTATGCGATCATGGTTTTCAACCATTACTCAAGAGCTGCTTTATTTTCCTTTTTCTTGACAGCCTCAAATGGATCAGTATTTTGATCACATTTACCAGATCTTCAAAGACAGAACAACCTCAGACAGAATCCACTACATGCTGCAAGATGTCTTGGACTTCAGAAGGGTAAATATCAGTTTTATCAATGATTGGATTGATAATGATCGGAATGATTTCCAATCAAATAAAGGAACTAACTAATTTTCATACGCACTCTGAAACGAGCAGAAATGTGTTTCAGTAATCATCTGGGATTTTGAGTCTTGAACGTTCATAATAAACAGCTGGTGTTCAAACAGTTTAAAAGCATCCTTCATCTCTGACTCACAGAATAACTGGGTGATTCACAGAAGAGATCAGGCTCCTAAACGATATCACCAAGTCCACAAGGAGACAGAGATGGAGATGCACAGGACACAGGAACCGCACCAGTTCATGGTCAGGACTGAGAACAGTAGAGGCAGGATGGGCGAGAACGTGTGGGGCCGTGGCCTTCATACACGCGGAGTTGGCCGCGGTACCCGGCCTCATGGTGAGGGCTGGAGGAGGGCGCCAACTTACGAGAACAGGCCCATCAACAACACCCGCTTCAGCAGGAACCCAAGGGTAACAGACGTTTTGTTTTTTGTTTAGCTTCTTGTCTAAAGTCTTGGTCTTTTAGATATAGACGTGTTTGTATGAGTGTTAATGTAAATGGTTTGGAATGTATCTTATTTCCTTCAGGCTGGTGCTCAGGATTTCAAGAATCGCGCTCCTGCTGGAGACAAACCTTGGAGGAGTTGCTGGGCCCAAGCCTGCAATGAACCAACTGGAGTAAAATCTCCAGCTTCAACTTCACCTCCTGCTCTGGCTGCACGTCAGACCAGGACAGATAAGAAAGACAATGTGCAGTTTGACAGACCCAGAGCTAAACCTGGGCCAACTCAGCGTAATCACCAGCACAAAGAAGGTACGTCATCACCAAGATTCTGAAGGAATGACACTTGATGTGCAGTTGAACAACAGCTACTGTCTTCTGTACACCTGCTACTGTGATCATGATATTTAGTTGCGCACCTTGAATTCAGTAGCTCAGCAACAGTTTAAAATGTGGAACGACACACATTACGTTTAATCTACTGCATTTACACTCTTCTCCAATCTCTCAGAACAAGAGAGGCCAACAAACCCAGAAAAGAAGAAGCAGTCCTACGAGGAGATCCTCCTCAGCTCACAATCTAACAGTTCCCATGTCAGCAGACCTGAGGACCAGCCCATCAAGGTAGGTGAAGATTTTCCCAGTTCTGCTGTTGAATGTCTTGGCCTCAGCTGCAAACACAACTGGAGTTATATGAACATTTAATATCTCATATGACAAACGTTAGTGAAAATACAATCGCTTGTAAATCAAATTCATTCAAAGCTCCACTTTTGCTCAAATGTGAAATGATTAGACTCTGATAGTCGAACGTCAAGGCGACTCTGACCTCATCTGACCGTCCAAGACAGCTGTTATGAAAATATGCTGGGAATCCCTATAAAAACACAGATGACTTAAGGAAGTAAGGAGAACAAAGGAGGATGTAAAAGATTAAAAGCAAAATGAACCAGGGACATAATATAGTAATGTTTGGATTCTGAGAATCTATTGGCTGAGAGCTTTTGTGGACAGGTGCGATTTAAGATGTTTTGAGGTGTCCAGTGATGGGACAGGGCTGATCTCCTCTGGGAGAGACAGACCAATACATGTTCATTCATGAGGATGAATAAGTTTTATTCAGTTTGTAATAATGAATTGTCAGGTATGTGTTGATAGTGGTTTCTGTTTTTTTTCTGTTTATGAATGTAGAGTTATTTATTGTTTGATTTATGTTTTTATTTTGTTTTTATTTTGAATGAGACTTCCTTGCAACCTGCTGAGCCAACAGTAGGAGGACTGCAAGATCTGGTGAATGCTTTTGTACATTTTCTTTCTGAGGTGGTTGCTTTGAAACACAAATCTTTTTTCTTGTGTCTTATTTTGTAAATGAAATGCATTTTCCAGCACGTTTCTAAACATATCGCCCTTCTTTTCTGTTCAGCCTCCCACACCACATCTCACCCAGGAAGGTCAGGATAAGGAACCAAGGCAAATCATTCGCAGCCTCAATGATGACCTGCAACTCACCAAGGCTGAGCAGAGCTGGAGACCCTCAATGAAGGAGAACTATCTTAAAGACGAGAACAATGAAGAGGGAAATACTCAGGTTGTGTTGAGGGATCTACACGATATCCTCAACAAGCTGACTCCTCAGAAGTTTCATACATTGAAGAAACAGGTGACAGAGTTAAGGATTGACACGGAGGAGACACTGAAGGGGGCTGTTGCCTTAGTCTTTGAGAAGGCCATCTCGGAGCCCCACTTCTCTTCGACCTATGCCTATGTGTGCCTCTGCCTTATGGACGTAAGTCATGTGACTGTGTCTGAAGTGAATCGTGCTTACTTGCTCAATTGATGACTTTTGTTGTGTGCCATGTGTTTGGGCTGGGTGGGATGGTAGACATCACGATGTAGGAATTACCTATATAAAGATGTATTCATTTCATTATATCATTCATATCTAAGACTCATTTTACTCTGTTTTCCTCCTTCAGTTGGAAGTCCCCACTTTGGACAACCAAGGAGTTGTCAACTTTCATAAACTGCTGCTCAACCACTGTCAGGATGAGTTTGAAAAGGGCCTGAATCATGATGATAATAATGATGAGATGTTGGAGAAGCTCAAAGAGCTGGAGGCCTCCGAAGATGTAAGAAGTGATATTGTAATTTCACTGTCACAACAACCACTGTCTGTTGTTTATTTAGACTAAACTGATCGTGACAGCGCTCACACCCATCTGTTATCTGTCATCAGGAGGAAAAGCGAGAGCGTTTGAAGGTGGAGATAGAGGAGGCCAGACACGAGGCTCGCTGCCGCTCACTGGGTAACGTTAAGTTTATCGGTGAGCTCTTTAAGAAGAAGATGCTGTCGGCTGCCAACGTGCACGAGTGTGTTGTCAAACTCCTGAAGAATCATGAAGATGAAGAGTCTCTGGAGTGTCTCTGTCAGCTTCTCTGGGCTACAGGGAAGAACCTGGACATTAAACGGGCCAAAGTAAGTAAAGAAAGACAAATACATGAAGGGTCTAATTTAAGTAGTTTCAAGTGATGACTTGGGCTACTGATTTAGTGATGGGATTGAGTAGTTGAGAAGACAAATCTCAGTCTAGCTCATTTGTGTATGCGATCATGGTTTTCAACCATTACTCAAAAGCTGCTTTATTTTCCTTTTTCCTGACAGCCTCAAATGGATCAGTATTTTGATCACATTTACCAGATCTTCAAAGACAGAACAACCTCAGACAGAATCCACTACATGCTGCAAGATGTCTTGGACTTCAGAAGGGTAAATATCAGTTTTATCAATGATTGGATTGATAATGATCGGAATGATTTCCAATCAAATAAAGGAACTAACTAATTTTCATACGCACTCTGAAACGAGCAGAAATGTGTTTCAGTAATCGTCTGGGATTTTGAGTCTTGAACGTTCATAATAAACAGCTGGTGTTCAAACGGTTTAAAACCTTCCTTCATCTCTGACTCACAGAATAACTGGGTGATTCACAGAAGAGATCAGGCTCCTAAACGATATCACCAAGTCCACAAGGAGACAGAGATGGAGATGCACAGGACACAGGAACCGCACCAGTTCATGGTCAGGACTGAGAACAGTAGAGGCAGGATGGGCGGGAACGTGTGGGGCCGTGGCCTTCATACACGCGGAGTTGGCCGCGGTACCCGGCCTCATGGTGAGGGCTGGAGGAGGGCGCCAACTTACGAGAACAGGCCCATCAACAACACTCGCTTCAGCAGGAACCCAAGGGTAACAGACATTTTGTTTTTTGTTTAGCTTCTTGTCTAAAGTCTTGGCCTTTTAGATATAGACGTGTTTGTATGAGTGTTAATGTAAATGGTTTGGGATGTACCTTATTTCAAGAATCGGGCTCCTTCTGGTGATAAACCCTGGAGGAGTAGCTGGGTCCAAGCCTGCAATGAACCAACTGGAGTAAAATCTCCAGCTTCAGCTTCACCTCCTGCTCTGGCTGCAGGTCAGACCAGGACAGAGAGTGAATCCAACATGATGACATTTGAAGGGCGTGGTAAACCAGTTTCTCCAAAGATTACCATATGGTTTATTTCGCTTTTGTGGTTCGGGGTTATTTTTTACCTTTTCCCCTCTTTCAGAATGTAATGGTGAACCTAAAATAAGTTCCAACCGTTTCTCTGCCCTGCAAGAGCCCGAATCATTGCCCTCTTCAGCAGACTCTGATGAAAATGTTTACGCAAGGTCTTTCTTTGAGGCCTTGACTTCACCTGTGCACCATTTCACCAGTTTGACCTATGACATGGACGGACAAGGCCAGGACAGTCCAAGCAAAGATCCCACAGGTATACCTGGATATAATATCACAGGTATACCTTAAAATGGATATAATAGAAGGGAAGTAGCAATGTCTGTATTGATGATGATAATGAGGATGATGACGATGCAGGATGTTTTTTTTTTTTACTCATTAGACACCTGAGAAGGTCGCAGCTGGGCTGAACTGGACTGCGTTCTTGCCCAAGGATACAGATGCCAACAAGTTTGTCACTGAGCAGGTCTGTAGGACAAATGTCCATTCAACAGTAACAGCTCTATGTCCAATAGCCGTGATGACAAAAAAATACACTCATGTTTGTGGTTGAATAAATGGGACTTTTCTGTTCAAGTGACGAGGTGATTTTACGTTTCAGAAAGTTTATTCACTCTGGAAACAAAGGTGGAGTCGGTGCAGAAGGAAAGTCGTTAGTCAAGAAGAGATTAGAAATCTAACTTGGATAAACAGCTGATGATTCAATCTCCCCAGTTGGTTAGAGCACTGGTTACATCAGTGTGCAAGTCGGTCATCATATGTACGTACCACTGGAATTAGAACTCCGACACACTTCTCTTTGCGGAATGTTTCAGATTCGCCAACATCACGGAAGAGAGTTGGGGTTGATTTTGAAGTTTTGTTTGTTGCTCCTTTTTTTCAGATGATGACAACAACAAATGCAGACGGGATCTGCCTCTGAACAGAGGGCCAATCTGCTGCGTAAATATGTCTGTGACCAGAGGAAAGAGCTGCAGGCCCTGTACGCCCTCCACGTTTTGACTGTGCACATAGAGCAACCTAAATGTGAGCGTCCTGTGATTAGTGGTTGTTGTACGGCTTGTGGTGTTTTTCTCTCATCCAGCAGCAAACACCGGTTGTGGACTGATTTCCTGCAGAGAAGATTCACTGTGTTGTTCCGAGACCCTCTGATCAGTGCTGACTGGCGTTTTCTGTCTCTGTCTCTGCAGGGCTGCTGGGGATGTTCTTCAATTTCTTGAATGATGAAGATATCATTGACATTGGGACCTTCAACCAGCACCCACCCTGCGGAGTAAGAGGGAAAAAAGGTGGCGTTGACTTGAACCAGGGGCTTCTTCACCTGGCTCAGTGAAACACAAGAGGCATAATGTTGGCATTAAAGGAACAAGGTGAATGCTGTGTCCACCTCTGGGAAGATGAGGGCTCTGCAGGCTGCTTTGACGGGTCATTGACACTATTCACAGGGGACAGTCACAAATTCATCCTCAGTGACAATCATGCTTTAGGACAAATGGGGCGGAATGTGATGTACTGTAATGTGGTCTGGCTGTTTCTCAACCACCACTGAACGTATGCGTCATCCTTATTTTATGCGGGTCGGGGGGTGTGGGAGGGCGGGGGGGGGTGGTGCCCAGCGAGAGAGCAGACTTACAGATGAGATAAACTGGAAATAAAGGAGATAAAGTGGAAAGTGCAGCATGACTGAAGTGTGTGTGTTTACCAATTTATATACATATATATAGGGGGTCCTCGAGTTATGACGGAGATCCGTTCCTGAGAATGTGTTGTAACCGAATTTCGACGTAAGTCGGAACATACATTCATATGTAAGGTAGATACTAAGTTGTGCCACCAGATGTCGCTATAACACCACCCTACAATAAGAATTTACTGTGGTGAATTGCCTTTTGTTACTGTAGGGGTTGATATCGCGAGTGTAATGAGCATTT
This sequence comes from Trinectes maculatus, assembly GCA_016785345.1. Lineage (NCBI taxonomy): Eukaryota > Metazoa > Chordata > Actinopteri > Pleuronectiformes > Achiridae > Trinectes > Trinectes maculatus. Next base: position 19,505 of record JAFBJQ010008409.1, on the reverse strand, counting down.
CCTTTAGATTTCTGATATCAACCGTGTAGACCCTGTGTTGTGAATAAACCTACGGTATCGCCACGATCC
>JAFBJQ010008409.1:0-19200 GCA_016785345.1 Trinectes maculatus | reverse complement strand
GGGGTGGGGAACCCCCCCCCGGGGGGGGGGGGGGGGGGGGGGGGGGGGGGGGGGGGGAGATTGCGTGTGGTCTGAATCCCCTATCCGACATTTATACAGGGGGTCCTCGAATTACGACAAAGATCTGTTCCTGAGAATGTGTCGTAACCAAATTTCAACGTAAGTCGGAACAAACACACATATGTAACGTAGATACTAAATTGTGCCACCAGATGTCGCTATAACACCACCTTACAATAAGAATTTACTGTGGTGAATTGCCTTTTGTCACTGTAGGGGTTGATATCGCGAGTGTAATGAGCATTTCCTTTAGATTTCTGATATCAACCGTGTAGACCCTGTGTTGTGAATAAACCTACGGTATCGCCACGATCCCGAACGCATCTGTGTCCGTGTGCATCTCCTTACCGGCTGCTGCTGCCCCCTCCGCCAGCCGTCCATTGCACACAAGTAAACACAAGGCAGAGTAGCCTAGCTGTGCTGTGGAGGTGTTGGAGAGCCGGCAGGCGCGCTGAGAGACAGAGGGAGCGCTCACCAACTAGTTCCCGTGCGAAGTCTGTACGGATTTACGGGGCAAACCGCTTAAGCCGAAACAAGGAAGTCAATGGGAGATGTGTCGTAACCACGAAAACAACGTAACTCGCGACCGTCGTAACACGAGGACCCCCTGTGTGTGTGTGTGTGTGTGTGTGAGAGAGGGAGGGAGAGAGAGAGGGAGACAAACACACGTATGTATCAATACATTTGATGCATCGCCCCCTGTTGGACCTCAGGTATAAAGGCCATACTCATGAACAGATGTCACAGATGTAATTTATGTATTATTAGACTTCAGACTGAACTTATGCATCAGCTGCTGAACTGGACCCAAATATGATTAGTGAACGTGACATGCTATTTTCCAAGGATCTTTAATGAATCGTTAATGATACATTCTGTACAACACACACACACACACACAGGCAGACTCACACACAGTGCACACACACACACACACAGCATGTAGTCTCAGTTGTTCAGTAAGTCCAGGACAGTCAGATAATACAACGTGTCATCCTGATAGGAGAGGACGAGCAGTGGTGATGATGAAATATGTGTGAGTCAGCAGAGGAGCTGGATCTGTGTGTGTTACTCATTGGGACGTGACTGTTCAGCTCTCTTCTGATCTGTAGCTTGTAGCCGTGAAATGACGTCATCGGTCAGCCTGGATCGCTCCACCTGAGATGCACCTGAGGAAGAGGGGGAGGGGCCTGAGTGTGGCTGTGGGCGGGGCAGTAATCTGATCGGACTGATGTGAGGAGGAGAGAGATGGGGAGGGAGGGGGCGTGTCGCTGACGTGTCCCACCCACGTGACGGACGCCTGGATGGAGGTGAGGGCGCCCTCAGTCCCAGCATCAGCCCCGGGGAGAAGACGCCGCTCGCCCTGCTCCTCCGCCCTTCACGCGGACACCAGAAGCCGTCATGTGGAGCTGGATGTGTCGGCTGCTGCTCGCGGCGCTCGCCGCTCTCTGCTGTGGTCCGCATCTGTGCGCTGCGCAAACAGAGCAGCGGCTCAATCAGCGCCCGATCATCGGTAAGATCCACCACCATCATCATCATCATCGTCCTGGTCCGCACACAGCGGCCGTGCATGAGATCACACCCGCCCTTATGGCAGTCTCATCGGGAATGTTCGAGAAAAGGATGTGTGTGTGTGTGTGTGTGTGTGTGTGTGTGTGTGTGTGTGTGTGTGTGTGCGTGCGTGCGTGCGTGCGTGCGCTCTCGCGTCCAAATGTGAATAGTTGATCATGAGTTTCTTCTTCAGATTCATGTCTGCTGCTGGTTGGTCCATCAGGCTGACAGAAGCCGAGATGATGATTGGATGAAAGACTGTGATGTTGTCATTTTAACCTTTGTCACGTTGTCACCTTTAAAACAACACGTTGATTTAAAACAACACATTGATTTAACACGACACATTAAGGTCACATGTCAATACCTGTTGATGCACAGAATCAAGAGGAGCGTCCCAGGTATTTGTTTACCTGATGACTGTGTGTGTGTGTGGGTGTGTGGGTGTGTGGGTGTGTGCTAACTACAACCCATCGTTTCGCAGGTTTCTCTGGTTTCTTTCTTGCAGGTAGTTGCAACAATGGAATGCAGAAGTGTCTGTAGTGATAAAAAAAAAGAGGAAAGACAGGAAACAGAGGAACTTCCTGCTCTGTGACGGAGCACCTCAGATGAAGCCTTATGCACTTTTCAGTTTTATCATGTGCTCTGGCCATGTGAACACTGTTTCCTTGTAACACAAACAGACTTTGTGTGTCCTGTTTGCAGGTGTGTTGGCTCAGGAAAATCTCCCAGATGATGACTTTGCTCAGGGCTCCTCCTACATCGCAGCATCCTATGTCAAATACCTGGAGGCAGCCGGGGCCAGGGTTGTACCCATCAGGTACAGACATTATATATTTCATATATATATATATATTGCATATATATATATATATATATATAGAGAGAGAGAGAGAGAGAGAGAGAGGCAGACAGACACAGACAGAAAAATTGACACACCACGTTGTGTTATGCCAGTTATGCTCTCTGGGCCACAGGGGACAGCTGTGTTGGTCATGTTGTCATGGTGATGTGGTTTATTATGGATGGAGCCCATAAAACTGTAATTACAAGTATGTCAGTGCAGTGTTAGTATTTGTTGTTGTTTTTGTATCATCACAGCAGCGTTCCTAACTCTTCATCATGGCGCTTTTCGAAATGTTTGCTGATGTACCAGTTAAACGACCGCACATTATTTGTTGGAGTTAATAAGTTACTCAACAAATATCAAATCATTCTTCAGCGTTATAACAACATTTACCAGTTGGCATAGCTGCACATCACGAGCCTTCCCGTACACTGCCCATCCTCTCCATTACATTCATTTGTTTACATTTCTGATTGATTCCAGCTGATCTGGTCACTGGACCCCGTGTGTGTTTGTTGTCTATAGTTTATAACTTTTCCCTTTTTAAAAAAAAAAAAATCTCCTTTTCCCCCCAGAATCAATCTGACAGAAGACGACTACGCAAAGTTATTCGACTCAGTTAACGGGTGAGTGCAGTTTCCTGCTCGCTGTGTGACACATGGACCTTCTCTCGTTATCACGCGTCTGATACTCACACAGAACGCCGACTGGATCCAGTCTCTTGAAATCTCCAGAGATGTCTAATTGTCACGGCTGCGATTGTTCGGCTGTGTAAATTAACGAGATGTGACAAAGTGATCTGTGTTGACGCCTGTATTAAAAGTTTCACAGCAGCAGGTCTCGTTCTGCCCTTTCAGGTTGTTGCTGCCTGGAGGAGAAGTGGATCTGCAGACGTCACAGTTCAGTCGCGTGGCAAAGATCTTCTACAGATTAGCTCTGAGGGTGGGGAACACTTTGACCTGACGTGACTGGTTTCATTTCCCTCGAGGTAAAAGATAAAAATCACATTTTCGTCTCTCTTGTTGTCTCGTCCTCCACAGGCCAATAACGCCCAGGACTACTTCCCCATCTGGGGAACCTGCCAAGGCTTCCAGCAGCTGTCCGTCCTCACAGCCAACAAGAACCTGCTCACCCACACCGACACCAAGGCTGTGGCTCTACCACTCAACTTCACACGAGGTGTTCTGTCCCTGTCTGTCCCTGTCTGTCTCCTGTCTGTCTCCTTCTGTCGATGGTCGTGTCAGCACCAGGAAGTTAGGTCGTCTGTCTTTGCTCTTCACTATATTGCGTGGTGATTCCACCTTTATCCACATGGGGTTTTATACTGTGAGAAAGTTTTTGTATTATTAGTAGTTTGGCTTTGGGATGTGTGCCACGTGATTCCCGTTATAGGAGCGAAGCAAAACATCCTTCTCCCAAGTGTCACTTGTGTTGGCGTGGCGTTTCGTGTTGTGTACCGTGGGTGGATCCTGTGCAAACTGAACCACACATTCAGTCTGCACGGGGTTCCGCCAAATATTTTGTCAAAGTGCAGTTATGGTAGGAAAAGTCACACGTCCTGTGTCCGTCCTCTAGCGGCCAAGTCCAGTCGCCTGTTTCGGGGTTTTCCAAAGGACGTGATGCAGTCGCTGGTCAAGGAGAACATCACCCCCAACTTCCACAGCTGGAGCCTGTCAATGCAGGTATTCCCATCCTTCCTATCAGCAAACGCATCAGGAGACAGACGACAACAACAACGGAATAACTGCACTCACGTTTAATATCGGTGTGGCAAAGAAAACAATGAAACAATTAAAACATCTGATGTATAGGTGACGTTGTGCGTTCTGAATATGTGAAATCTTAAGGACTCTTCTCATGTGTGTGTTCTGATGGGTAAGACGCCGATGTCGTTCGTATATGACGGTTGAAGCTTTTGCTAGTTTTGTTCATTTATTCATGCAAAAGGAGCAAAGTGGTACAAAAATGTGTTCATGTAACAACATGTGTAAACTTTGAACAGAACTACAGCCAAAATTCAAAGCTGAAGAAGTTTTACAAAGTCCTGTCCACCAACAGCGACGGGAATATCGAGTTCATCTCCACCATGGAAGGTACCATTCATGGCAACATGTCGGCACTGATCACGTTGGTCTTTGTGAGAAATGGACGTGTCAGGACTCTGCTCTCTGCTCTTCCTCAGCCTACCGTTATCCGTTTTACGCGGTGCAGTGGCATCCGAAGAAAGTCGCCTTCGAGTGGATCGATAAGTCCGGGATGGTTCATACCACCTCTGCTGTCCAAGCCGCCTTCTACACAGCCAGCTTCTTCGTCTCTGAAGGTCATTTCATTCATTCATTGCGTGATTTATTCTTTTCAACGTTTGCTTAAAGCAACACTATGTAGTTTTGCTCAGCAGCAGCGCCCTCTGCAGGGAAACGTTTGGCTCAGGTCATTTTAAGCTGTCGCAGCCATGTGGTGAATGTTCCTGGAAGTGGAAGTACCTTCTCCAGTTCCAACACACCATTTACAACTCTTGTTTTTTTTGTTTTTTTTTTAGTTTTCTCACTGACTGGAGGAGATGAAGTCTGCGAAACCTTTTAACCTCTGACCTCAAAATGATTCTCTCTCTCTTTCTCAGCCAAGAAGAACTTCCACCATTTCTCCAGTCTGGAGGAGGAAGAGAGGGCGCTCATCTCCAACTTCTCTCCCGTCTTCAGAGGCATCAGATCCATCTTCATGCAGATCTATTACTTCTGATTGGTGGACCGGTACTGAACAGACCTGGGTTCTGTCTGAGGTCAGATCCTGTCACTGAGGAAAACCTTGTCCCAAGTTTACAACCAGATTTGATGCAGTCACTTATACAGCAGCCTCAAACATAAACGTAGCTGAGTTTGCACAGCAACAGAATTGAAGTGCCAACAGTGCATTGATCATATGCATTGAAATATAACGCTGGTAGAAAATGAATTAAAACATTATGCTCAACCACCATGAGAATTTTGTTTTAGTCAAAAATGATAAAAGTCAAGAATAAGAAGAGTTCCAGTATGGACAGATGGAAATCTACTGTAGGTTTTAGTTAATGATAACATTTCAACTGTGTCTTTGATTCAAATGACCTTGCAGTATTTTTGAACTAAATTCACTCAACACAAAGTTTCCTCATAATTTCGGAAAAATTTGACAATTCCAAATATCCAGTTTGCAGGGTTTCTTCCTGTCTTCTCGGAGCGTTTAGTGTTGAGGTATTAAGTGCAGGTAAACAAACTGTTTCGAATGAGAGTGACTGAGGAATGGCGACATAGACTGATACCCCTGCTCTCACATCCCTCTCTGATCCCTGTCAAAGAGGCTGGAAGATGCATTTTCATTTTGTAACAATGTTTTTGAAAAAAAGAAAAGAAATCAATACGTCCGGGTCTAAAAATATTTCATCTGAACATGAAACATGTATTTGTCTGTGCGTCGGCGGGTAGTTCAAATCTGTCATCTCTAAACATTCGTGGGATTTTGGGAATCGTTTTCCATGGTAACACTTAGAAGAAGACTTAAATCATGAAAAGGTTTTCTAATGACAGTGAATCATATTGTGGATCAGTTCACGACTGTGTTCCTCTGCCAGCGTCCTGAAACTCGTGAACCAAACCTATAAGACTCATCACTTCCTCTCTTTTTGCAGACTAATAACTTTGTTTGATTCATTGTTTTGCTTCAGCAAATATTCATATCCTTGATTACTGCTGCGACAGGAAGCGCCTGATGACTTCATGTGAAAATTCAGCCAAAGCAAAAATAAACAAATGGATGCAAAAATGACAATAATTCACTCCATTCATGTGCCTTTGATAAAACTTAGTTATTGCTGCTTTTTCACAGCGACACCACATCAGACCAGATCTGATCTCAGAAACATCTTAAATGAATGATAGCATTGTACACGTAGGTTTTATTTTAAACAGAGTCTCAGTATTGACCTTAAGCCGCAGCTGTCAATCATCTTCATCATTAGCAGAAAAACAAATGAAAACAATTCTTTAGTGTAATAGTCTTTACTTCAAATGACACAAAGCATCTTTGGGAAAATTAAAACTCAAGAAATTCAGCGTAAGTCACCTGACCAGGTTGATTAGGGTCACATGACTGTATAACACATTAATCACCAACAGCACAAAGTTAAACTTTGCAGGAAGACACTTTTCAGAGTAACGTTTTCTAGTGTTGCTGTAGGTTTACCACTAGATGGCACCACGATACCACTCAATGTACAACAAGAACAACATCAGAGATTTCAAATGTGTTGATAACAAACACGTCCCACAAGTTAACATTAAAACAGTTTCTTGTATTAAAATATACAGTCACAACTGAACATCTGAAAATGATTAAACTTTCATTACATACTGAGTTTCACTTCCTTAATAGTATCATCCAGTTTTAATGCCTTCTCAACTTGTTAACATGCATTTTTAATACACTGCGGTTTTATTTCATATCCTCCAGCTCACGGTTCATTATGGGAAATTAGTTTGGGTTTTTTTTTTCTCAGATGCTTTGTGTGCTGCTCCCACTACCTGAAAAATCACACTGTCAACGCCACTTTGGGAAAAAAAATAAACGTATTATGTTTCAAGAGGTCTTGAGCAGGGAGAAAACTGATTTTCTCTTTGATCTGATCCGATTTTCCAAAGTAAAAATAAAAAACTAAAAAAAATAATAAGAGTATGGATAAAAAAGGCAGTAAAATAGGGAACTCAGAGTACTAATGTAGCAGCAGTCTGCATTGTGATAGAAACACAATATGATACCACGCCAGTGACCTTTGACCTCCAGAGTTCAGTCCGTAGGCCTCCGTATCTCTTTAGCGTAGGAACGGCCATCTGTCTTCTAATTGCATAACAACAGTTTGAAAATGAAAGTGGCCTAATCGACCTGTGAATTAATCACGACCACATAAAAAAAAGCGGCACAGCTTGTACTTGTACTGCAGTTTAAACCACGGGGGCCGCCTCACTACACACAACAACACAACTCAATTCATCCCCACTGCACTTACATCATTTAATGTGTACGTGTAATCACGCCGCTTCACTCGCTACTTATTCTGTAATAACGAACCGTCGTTTTCCGCAGCATCAACCTGGCCTGCTCATCCGATCCGAACGCGTGCATGATGATGTCCTTTAGGGCGGATACATCCTTTAATTAAACTTAAATGAGCTACATGTAGGAGTGCATAATGACTGACACCGGCTCTGATTTGAGGCTGAGTGCGTTGTACACCCCCCCCACACACACACACACACACCCTCCCTTTGGCAGTGCATCTATTACAGCTGTTGTTCGCGGGGATGTTGTGTGACGGCATTTAATGAATGAGGCTTCGTGTTTCTAATTAAATAATGGATCAGAGCGACCGGTTTCATATTTGTTCTCGAAGACCTGTTAATTACGCAGAGGCTTCCTCTCATCAGGTCAGGAAATAACTCGGCACTGGTGAGGCGCGGGGACACACACACACGGGATGCAATCAGTGTATTCACACTTTATAAAGTGACTGCACAAAAACACACATTCCTGTCATCAGCCTGTGTCTGTGCACACACACACACACACATGTGTTATGTATATGTGTAAGACAATCGCAGACATACACACGCTGTGCCACAGACGCCTGCATTGTTTACATCTCTCTTTTATTTTTTCAGAGGTTTTAGGCCCCAGGTCCAACGTGGACAACATTTTCTGGATTCTCATTTTTCTTTGATTGACTTTGATGTGACCTGATGTGACCTGATGTGACCTCGACTCCTGCCCCGAGACACGGTTTGACTTTGAGTTGAGTTCTGTCAGTTAATTTCTGCCAACGTGGAGACAGTTTCCTGTTTCATCTAATAATCAATCAGAGATATGATTAAACCAATCAAACAGCTGATTTGAGATTTGCCCCTGCACTAACACTTCACTGACATTTGTTTGTCGGTGTGTTTTTTTTTTTGTGTCGTTTAAATAAGTCGCTCGGTGTGAAACGACAAACTGTGTCGTCTGAAAGCAAAAAAAAACCCCAACAAAAACCAGATAAACAAGTGCGTTGTCCGTTTGCTCTCCCGAGCCGTGCTGCTGCACCTGCGTCACTGTTGATTTGATTACAGCTATTCAGTGGTTCCTGGTAATGTGAAGTTTAATTTGAAAGACTGCAGGAATAAACGTCGCCCGTAATGGCGTGAGGAGAAGTGGAGCCGGCGTTACGGCCAGTCGTTTCTGTTTAAGCCTTTTGTGTCGCTTTATGTGCAGAGGCCATGTTGAACAGGTGGAGAAAATAAAAATACATAATTTGCAGGTATATACCGTTAATGGTGCACGCCGCTGTGCAATCAGGGCTGCTGGGAGCAGGGGGCCGACTCATAAACCGCAAATAGGCCAACTCACTGGGGATCAGGAGTTTGCCTATAAATCAGCTGGGTCGGCTGACGTCAGTCTGATGGGCCGTTTGACTGTAAACAGTCAGACGCACGCAGGCGGCACACAGCTCAGAGGTGCGTTCACTGACAGCGCAGAGATAATATCTTTATTTTCAAACACTTCCAAACAGAATAAATACAAAGGGGATTCCAACAAATCCGTCAGTTCAGGAACAAACAACATGTCGCGAGTCCAGTTAGTTTATTTTTTAAGTGTATGAATTCTCCTTTTGATGAATTGATGTACTAATTGATTGATAAGTCGTTTAATTGATTGATTCATCATTTGTCCATAATTTCACTCATGCGTCACATTGGTCTGTATTCGTTTCTTATTGACAAAAGATTCCGTTCAGATCGTCCTCTGGATATGATTGTGTTGTTCCATGTTGAATGATAATAAGAATGATGTGATGTAATGGTGTGATGTAAAGCTGATTATGTAGATGCTGTACATGGATGAATCAGCTGACGTGAAACGTGTAGAGGATGAGTGAAGGTGAAGATGCAGCAGGAGCAGCAATGACAGTAAATCTCCTTCAAACCAATGTTTTATTTGTCCTTCTATCGCTGCCAGCACAATATAAATATAATAATATATATATAATATATATATAATATGTATAGCATTCAAAAGACAGAAGCATATTCACCAATTCTGAAAAAGATGGAGAGAGTTAGAAAGAAAAGAGATGGAGAAAACGGAGAAGGGTTTTATTGGTAATTGAAAGATAAAATGGGAATAATAATATTCCCATTCCCAGACAGGGCAAAAATATTACAGCTCTTCTTTTTCATTTAGCTGTCAGACACATGGGGGCGAGAGAGAGACGAGAGGGACAGATTCGGAACAGAGTGAGAGAGAGAGAGAGAGAGAAAAGAACACTCCGCTCAAATTTCACTTTTCCGCCGTTCATCCTTCTTCATAATAGAAGTGTCACATCAACGTGGAGCTTAACGACAAACTGCTCCCCCGCCTCCCTCCCTTGCTCCCTCCCTCTCCCTCTCTCTCTCTCCCTCCCTCTCTCTCTCTCCCTCTCTCTCTCTCTCTCTCTCATCGATTCATTACTCCTCTTTCTCTCACTCACCTCCTCACATACTCTGATCTGTGGTCGTTGGGTTTTCATGCTACAAAACTGGATCTGTGTTTGACAGCACGGGGGTTTGCTGATGTGCATTTGACCTCTGTGACCTTTAGCCCTATAAGACGGTGGGCGTCTCTGTCCACATGTCCCACGGCGAGAGGAGGCGGGATGTGAACCTTTACCATTCCTCTCTCTCCGATAAGCTTCACCGCAGGTTCACTTCCAGAGAACGCTCCGATTGGCGCCGCCCTCTTCCTCCATTTGTCTTCGCCGTGAGACAACAAACGCGTCTCTCTGCTCCCGTCTCATCCTCCATTTCAATTTCCTCTTCATTAATCAGCAGGAGTCATTTAGAGGAATCCTGTCCGTGTGCCTCCAGGCTTTCACCCACACACCTTTAACTCTGCACATCCTGCTGTTGTTGTTCAGGTGAAACAGGGAACGCTCCAGATGTGAAAGAGAACAGTCAAATGGATGTTTTGAATCAGCAGCTGTATTGTAAATCAGATTAATAACTTTCACAGCGGCGATGATCAGAAAAACACAACTGTTACGAACAACCAGAATTTATCAGTGAAAAAATTCAAAGCTATTTCACAACTTACAGCAAAATTCAGTAAAATGAAAAAACTAAAGAAAGTTAATATTAAACTTAGAAAAAAAAAAGAAAAAAACATGAATTCCCTTTATCCAGTTTTCCAGCACCAACACAGTCCTCTCCTCACAGTGACTCACTTCCTGTGTTGGTTTAAAGGCATGGATGGGGATCGAACCCATGATCTTTGGTTTACGAGACCAACGCCTTACCACTTGGCCACCACGCCTGTGTTCCCATGACAACCGGTGAGCGTCAGTGTCCCTGTACAGTATGTCACAGGGACGGCAGCTGTGATGATTGATTGATATTTTTAACCTGAGTAAAACTGAAGAATGTTTAGTTGATAATAAACCTCTGGACACTTGCACCACAACAGACCCCACAGACCACTGGGAGGAGCCCGGGTCCAGAGGCAGTGGCCCCACCCACCCATAACTCCGCCCCTGAGACCAGCGCCTTGCCACATGGCCACACACCTGTATGACGTTATAATCCAGAGACTGAATCATGGACTGTCAACCTGTAACCAGCCGGTAAGATGTTTATCTATTTTTACACTGAGTCTGTTTACATTGTTTCACATGACGTGTGTGTCTGTGTGTGTGTGTGTGTGTGTGTGTGTGTGTGTGTGTGTGTGTGTGTGTGTGTGTGTGTGTGTGTGTGTGAGAGAACTATAGGCATGTTACTTGTTCCTTGGGATAGAGGGAAGACAAACGAGAGGAAAAGGTGGAAACGATGAAAGAGGAAGAAGATGGAGGAGAGCAAATGGAGCGAACAGGGTGGGTGAGTTGTGACGTGTGTGTGTGGGGGGGGGGGGGGGGGGGGCATGGCGAATGGAAAATGGAAATGGGAGATGGAGTGGAAATCAAAGCTGGGGGGGGAGGGGGGCGTGGAGAGAACACCTGCGGGGAGGAGGTGTCCATCTTCTCCTCCAGTTATCAGTCTGCAGAAGATGTATCTGCTGAAGGGTCTCGTCCCTCTCTCCTGCCTGTCTGTCTGTCTGTCTGTCTGTCTGTCTGTCTGTTGGCCGGCCGTGTACCATAACCGGTTCAAACCGGTATCCATATTTATTTGTTGATTTGTATGATTTATTTGAGCTGCTTGATTTGTCCCAGAGGAGAACTTCAGTTCCTCTGCCTGTAGACCATCACTGTGATGGTGTGATGGTCTGAGCTGCCGTTTAAGACCCTTAACCCTGCCGGAATCAGGGTTCAGGGTCTTGGTCTCAGGGCTCAGGGTGGTGCCGACTGCGGGATTTGAACCCCAGCCCACTTGGTCTGGCACAGATCACGGCACGGTGACGCGAGAGCTGCCCAGCGTCAGTCATCCATCAGCGTCTCCTCGTCACCGAGGGTAACGACCGTCACCCGTCTGTTAATGACCCGTCTGACTGCGTGTCGCACTGTCACTCCTCCCCTTCTTTCTCTCTTTTCGACAGTCATCCATTTAAAGCTCCAGGTTCAAAAAACAAGGGTGTAAACAGATCAGGTTTTTTGTGCTTAATCAGCATCATATTCTGCTTCTTTACACAATTTAAACACAAAACGTTGTTGTTGTTGTTTTTTTTTTTGGATTTCTGGTTGTGTCACCTGCACACACGCTGACTTCCTCTCCTCCTGACTCCCCTCTCTTCACAGATCATTAAAGGGCAGGATGGACAGATCGGGGGATGAATAGGTGGAAGGATGAGTAAAGACAAACATAAACACACACCAGTGAACACGCCCCCCCCCGTTGTGTTGTTCCGTTATCTTTAGTTTGTTTGTGTCTTCTCATGTCGGTTGTGCACGCGTCACTTCTCTGCACATGCCTTTGTGTTGACTTGTGTATGATTTGTGTGCAGATGTTAAGTCATTTCTTTGTGTCTTGTGCGTTTTATCGTCTCTGTGCTCGAGTGCGGTTTGTTATTTGTTGTCACCTGCAGCCTGGAAACATAATGTTTATTTCCTCCAAGTCTTTGTGTTACTGTGTGTCTGTGTGTGTGTGTGTGTGTGTGTATTGTTGTAGGCCTTAAGGGTAGTTTGTGATAATACCAGGCAAACAGCGTCCATTATTACTGCATCAAACCTTCTGACACATGGGAGGGACAACACACTGGCTTCATGTTGAGCTGTTATATGACTTTACACACACACACACACACACACACACACACACACACACACACACACACACACACTTGCATCACACTGTGCTTTTTGTATAAAACATAAACACACAATTACTGACAGGCCTCCTGCGGTTGCTGGTATTTGTTCGGTTTCCTCTCTGAACTGCAGAGGGCTGGAAATCTAATGAACACACTCACACACAGCAGTAGGGGGCGTCTCTCCTGTCTGCTGACAGTTATTACTGTGCAATTAGTCCACGCCGCGGCTGAGCTTAATTGTATTTTCACATAAGAGAATGAGTGTTTGGGTCGAGGTTTGTTATTCTGGACAACAAAGATAGTGATGCTTAGGAACACAGCATGGATTCAAACCATCCATCATCTATAACGCCTGTGCGTTTATGGTCACAGGGGGGCGCCGGAGCCAATAACAGGGTGCATCCTGGACAGGTTGCCAGCCAATCACAAGGCAGCAATCAGAGACTTCTGGTAAAATGAGTCATAAATTGTCCAGTTTTCCAGCACCAACACATTCCTCTCCTCACAGTGACTCACTTCCTGCGTTGGTTTAAAGGCATGGATGGGGATCGAACCCATGATCTTTGGTTTACGAGACCAACGCCTTACCACTTGGCCACCACGCCTGTGTTCCCATGACAACCGGTGAGCGTCAGTGTCCCTGTACAGTATGTCACAGGGACGGCAGATGTGATATTTGATTGATATTTTTAACCTGAGTAAAACTGAAAAATGTTTCATGGTCACTGGGAGGAGCCAGGGCCCAGAGGCAGTGGCCACACCCACCCCACCTCTAAACTCCGCCCCTGAGACCAGTGCCTTGCCACATGGCCACACACCTGTATGACGTTCTAATCCAGAGACTGAATCATGGACTGTCAACCTGTAACCAGTCAGTAAGATGTTTATCTATTCTTACATTTTTACACTGAGTCTGTTTACATTGTTTCACATGACGCTCTCTCTCTCTCTTTATTGATTGATTGATTGTTTTCTGTGTCTGATCCCCTGCAGCTTTGTTTGACTGACACACTCAGCTCCTACCTGCTCAGTCACTTTGACATAGCATGGAGCATGAAGGAATGACTCAGACTCATGTCAGTGTGTGTGTGTGTGTGCGTGTGTGTGTGTGTGTGTGTGTGTGTGTGTGTGTGTGTGTGTGTGTGTGTGTGTGTGTGTGTGTGTGTGTGTGTGTGTGTGTGTGTGTGTGTGTGCCCTCCAGATGGACCTGAACATAGTGTGGACGGTGTTCCTGCCAGAGGCACTGGGTGAGGACAGATCGTAACAGCTTTCACACAAACACCCTGAAACCTGCTTGGATATTACAAGGCCATGAAAGGTTTCCAGGCATCTGGTGTCTTTGTGTGTGTGTGTGTGTGTGTGTGTGAGTGAGTGAGAGAGAGAGAGAGAGAGAGAGAGAGAGAGAGAGAGAATGTTCTTGTGTCATACACGTGCAGAACAAACTTGTGTGTGACAAGGACAAATTCTGAGATTTCAGAGAAAATCCCACTTGGACAGACGTGTGTGCGTGCGTGCGTGTGTGTCTGTGTGTGTGTGTGTGTGTGCGTGCGTGCGTGCGTGCGTGCGTGCGTGCGTGCGTGCGTGCGTGCGTGCGTGTGTGTGTTTTTTCTAGAAATCCTTTAATTCTCTAATCTTTGTTTGCACGCATGCAGTTGCATTAAATAAGATCTATAAATTATAGTTTAAATGTGTAGTTGTTGTTCATTTGCTGATTCTGTTGCACAGATGACTGCTCCCTCTACTGGTAAACTCCGGTGTTGCGGTACCTGGATGAACTCGCGCCTGCTGTTGCGTCGCGTTTGCCCGTGTTGTCTTTTACTTTCCTGTTTGTAATCCTTCAACGCCTCATCAGTCCCGCGAGCTAAAGCCAAATGCGATGTGACATATTAATAATCAGCAGAGGAGCGCGGCGTAGGCGTTCCTGAAGGATTAATGCAGACAGTAAGAGCGGAATGCAGAGTGTGGGAGGCTGGCAGTGAATGTGTGAGGGTGTGATGGGTCGTCAGAGGCTTCAGAGCCGCCGGAGCAGGAGAGAGCATCAGACGAGGACGCGGGATTATGTTGGCGTATGTATAGGACGCACTGAAGATCTGTGGGTACATACATATGCAGATCACACCGCCCTGCTCGCCACTGTCCCACCAAGCTCCTGACGTTCAGCATGAGTCCATGACGTCTGACGTGCAGGACGTGTTTAATCCCTCAGAGTCCGAGACCGGACCTAATGGTCTTTTAACGAGTCTTTGCGCCACCAGGTTACGGCGGCCTGAGTGATGGAGAGCGTCCTGTCATACGAAACGCCAGGCCCATCCTGACCCGTCGTTATGTTTTATTATTCTGGGAACGTCGAGGGCACAGTAATTACAACAGGAGCAACAACGGTGTCCATGAGGAATCGGACTCCTCACAGATCCCAAAGGCGTCATCGCTTCCTTAAACCACAACTTCATGTATGTGGTCATTATGGTAACCGTGACAACGGAGGTCTCCTAAAGAAAAGTACAGGGGGTCCTCGAGTTACGTCGGAGATCCGTTCCTGAGAATGTGTCGAAACTGAATTTCGACCTAAGTCGGCACATCCATTCATTGTGCCATTGTGCATACACTGTGCCACCAGATGTCGCTATAACACCACCCTACAATAAGAGTTTATTATGGTGAATTGCCTTTTTTGTCCCTCTTGACACACCGCAGGGGTTGATTTTTTTTTTCTACAGAAAGTAAACGTCCGTGTGTGAAGAGTCTAATTGTTGTTTCGAGCGACCGCAGGCTCCTCACAGCGTCTGCACGCCGAGTCATTTTGAGGCGTTCCCTTCTCGAGGAACGAGTCGATTTGGCCGGGGTCGGCGGTGGATGAGTAAACCGACGCCGCTCTGTTGTTGAACGGAGACAAGAGGCTTCTTCTCTCTGGATAAATTGCTTTTTTGATTAAATAGAGTTGTTTTTCTATCTGGGCTTCCTCACAGTGGGTGAGGGCAACCCAGTTTCCAGAGTTCATCTCCCTCTAAATGAATTAAGCCATCCCAGTTTTTGATTCTAATTGAAATGAATCCTCCAGGTTCCGTTTTGATGGAGAAGCAGCAGATGTTAATCAAAATCAGTCTATAAAAGGTGGAGGGAGGGAGGGGGAGGTGGGGGGAGGAGGCCCGGAGAGAGCGGAGAAACAGGTTGTGTGTGTGTGTGCGTGTGTGTGTGTGTGTGTGAGAGTGTATCTCCATATTGGCCAGATTCAGTTAGAGCTCCATTAGTAACTGAAAATTTCATTGGAGACAAATTAAGGGGAAAAAATGGGGAAAAAAAAGAGTTTTCAGTCCTGCAGGTCTGATTGTCTCAGGTGACGTCTTCATGTCTTCATGTCTTCATGTCTTCATGTCTTCATGCTGTGGCCCCGTGACAAGAGATGTCACATGGAGGTCCTGTCAGTTCTGAGCTGTTGCAGCAGAGAGAGAGAGAGAGAGAGAGAGAGAGCTGAGTCAGCAGCTCTTGATCTTTGTTCTGACCTTCAGGGTCAGGAGAGAGGATGAGGAGGTCTGGTATCTGTGTGAGCTTCACATTCAAAGGCCTCAGGAGTCAGGAAGCCTCCTGAGAGATGATACATCTGAACTGACCCTGATGATGTCAGCACGTCCCACAGCAGGAGCTGGACGTGATGCTGAGGAGAGAGGATAATGATGGATGGATGGATGGATGGATGGATGGATGGGTGGATGGATGGATGGATGGATGGATGTCAACATGAGGCGTGTGAATGATGGAGCGGTTGAATCTGTATGTTTCTCATGTGTCTCATGAGGAGTCCGTCTGTAGAGACGTGGATCACGGGCTGGAGACGAGCAGCTTGTTGCTTTTATTTCTTCATCTTGTGAGAACAGAGACGCCAGGAGAGCAGAGGTCACGCTGTCCACCGCTGCCTCACCACAACCATCTGGTCCCATGGCTCTGACTGAACCAGCCTGAACCGCGTCCAGAATTCTGATGGACACAACGCTTCCTTTCCAAACTGGAAAGGAAGCCCCATCGTCCTCCTCTTCCAAACCCTCCACCTCTCTCTCTGTGTGTGTGTGTGTGTGTGTGTGTGCGGTGCTGGAGAGGTGGCGTCCAGCGGGCTCACCGCCCGGGTCAGAACCCGCCAAGATTCTGTCTGTCTGTCTGTACGTCCATGCCAGAGATTTGATTGACAGAGAAAGAGAGAGAGAGAGAGAGACCTCTGACAGTGACCTGACACTGGTCATCAATCTGAATGATACACACACACACACACACACACACACACACACACACACTCACCATTAGAATAATGTCTCCTTACTTTCAACCTGCTGCAGATGAATAATCTCATCACAGTTTATTCATCTACTCTAATTCCATTTATTTGACCTGATCCCCCTTTTACCCTTCACCCCCAGGCTGCTACAGTAACTAACAGACACTCCATCTCCCGGTTCTACCACTGTGCTATACCTATAACTGTGTGTGCGTGTGTGTGTGTGTGTGTGTGTGTTTGTGTGTGTTTATATTCATATTAATGTCAGTCAGTGGATGCAGATGTGGATTTGATGGACATGCAGCCTGTCTCTGTGGCAACCTGTGCTGCTGGGTATGGGCGTGGCTTCTGTGTCAGTCTCCTCCCACCGACCTGCTGCCACACCTGTCAGTCATCAGTCAGCCTCTCTCCAGCTGCAGTGTGTAAGAACCTGTGTGTGTCAGGATTTCTGCTCATGCTTTGTTTACTTTGTGTCTTCTCCTCAGATTCTCTGGCTACAACGCAACACAACAGCAACACAACCGCACAGCGTCCAGGAGCGATGTGACGTTGGGGTTGTGGAGATGTTCAGCTCTTCAGTCCTCCTCCTTCTCCAGAGCATCACAGTTCAACCTGTTGGTCCAAACCCCAACTTCTCAAAGCAGCAGATGATGCTCCATCACACACACCAGTGACAACACGACACCTTCATTATGTACAAACACACATGAATCACACAGTTACACAAAGGCCCAGTATAAATATCCACACACACACACACACACACACACACACACAGAGCGGTCAGGCGCTTCATTAGCGCTGGTTAATAAAGTGTAAAGGATTTTCATTAGTGCTGAAGAGCCAGCTGGATGAGGACAGAGCTGACTGACACCAGGTCAGAGAGGAGGAGGAGAGAGGATGATGGAGGGATGGACGGAGGTGTGGAGAAATAAAAGACGCACTGAGTCACGAGTTTATTTATGAAGCGCCTGAAGTAGGACACGTGGCGGTTTGACCGAAACACGAGAGCGAGACAGAAGCCGAGGAGCCAGAGACGGAGGACAAGGGAGACGGATGAGTGGAGAACAGGAGGGAAAAGCAGGAAGACGTGGATAAGGAATGTCAGGAAGTGGGTGAAGGAGGAGGGATGATTAATGAGCGAGGGAGCAGGTGAAGGTGGAGCAGACGTGCAGGGGAACGAGGGCTGGGTCGGTCGTGTCGGGGGGAGAGAGAGAGAGAGAGAGAGGGTGAAGATGGAGAGATCTGTGGGCGTCCCAGGATGGAGGGAGGAGAGAGGGCAGAGGAGACGCCGACTCAGCTTTATTTAAAGAGCAAGTCTCTCAGTGGGAGAGATGAAAAACAAAACATATATATATATATATATACACACACACACACACACACACACACACACACACACACACACACACACACATAGTGAAACCTGCCCCTTCTATTGTCGTTACAACTTAATTAACGTTAATTAACAATTTTTGTTGTGTTGTGGACTTTGTCGATTTTGTAGTCTTTGGTTTTTTTTGCTAAGGTAGTTTTATTTTTTAAATGCATCACGTTTCTGCCAACATTTTACCATGACACGTTTGTGTCTCGTTGTGTTGTGATAACTCGTTGTGTTATCATCACAGTTCTGCTAAATCAACGCCGCCTGCTAGAATCCACAGAGGTTAGGGTGACACTGGACACTGTCCTGCTGGCCCAGACAGAGGTGTGCGCCTGTGTGTGTGTGTGTGTGTGTGTCTGTGTGCGTCTGCGTGTGCATGTGTGTCCTTCCAGGTCCAGACAGGACGCAGCCCAACCAAAGTCACCTCGTCATGACAAACAGCCTTCAGACAGCCCTGTGTGTTAGCGTGCGGGCATGCACACACACGCACACACACATCCATAATGCGTTTTTGTGTGTGTTTGTTTATATGTGTGTGTCTGTCTCAGTGCGTTAAATCATCCGAGAAGCTGCGATGAGACTTCAACCAGAAAACTCCATCAGGAAGAAGGAAAACAAATCTGATGAAACCAGTTTCATCAAATATTGACTCGGACAAATCTTCCCCGGGACCGAGGAGGAAGTGCGACTCTCACTTCCTGCCAGTGCTAATTCACCATGTGAGTTCACAAAAAGAAATAGCCCCGCCCCCTCCTCGGTGCAGTTTACGGCCTCAGCCACTCCGTCTCTGTTCTGATGTGTGAAATGACTTTATCCATA
>JAFBJQ010008367.1:0-131672 GCA_016785345.1 Trinectes maculatus | reverse complement strand
CACGACAAACGAGGTGATCCTGAGCTTTGTCACAATCAGCGTCCTGTCACGTTTCTGTTTGACCATATAGAGTCGAGTCTCCAGCTTCTGCTCAGATCTGGTTTATCTTCTGTCGCGACCTTTCATCACTCTGCTCTGGGTAAACGAACATGAGAACACCAGTTCTCATGCCTCTGTCAAGTCCCACACACACACACACACACACACACACACACACGTTAACACAATTCAGTGGTTCTGATGCAAAACACTCCTGATTTGGAATTTGCTTATCGCTGACTCGTCTGGAAAAGCGTTTAGGGCATAATGACCTGTAGAGGGTGTTCCTGTAAAGACAACATTGCACACATAATATCAAAACATATATTATTGTACACATTATCATAATATGTCATGAATGAATGAATGACAGAGAGCGAGCAGTGTAAACTCTGCTCTCGGCACCAGTGGGCTGTGTTTGTGTGGTGGGAGTCCAGAATGTGGTGGATTATGGTTAAACACAGGACCTTCAGAACTTCTCTGCTTTCTGGTTCACATCGTCGTTCTGTGTGTGGCCTGCAGACTCGCAGTCGCGTTGTTGTGCCAACACTATGGTTATGTGTTTCCACGTTTTAATTTGGTGATGCAGGATACTTTTGTGCTTTTGAAAATTTACGACACTGAAACACACACTAAGCACACACTGCTGGTGACGTACACAAACTGAGGCACATTTAGTTTTGGTTTGTGAAAACACACGCAGACAAGGCGACTCACATCTGTGCGTAACTCACTGGTGTCATATGCTTAGATCTGCTTCTTTTTATATCCACACACACACACACACACGCACACACACACACACACACGTACTACAGCACTGAGGTTGTGTTTAGACTAGGACACTGCTCCTATATAGAGATAAAGATCACTGTTTTGCTTTGCCGAACATGATGAAGGGGTAATTATATCTCAGCAGAGGCTGGGAGAGAGAGAGACAGGCAGAGGGAGAGAGAGACACTTAGGGTTATTGAACCCAATAAAGGTCAGGGACAGGAGGACAGTGGCCTTGAAAACTTGTTTTTAGACACTGGTTGTTGCAATGCGTGTTGCAATTGTGTATTTGTTGTCACGTCTGCCCCTGAACCTGCCTCCTGCACCTCACGTCGGTGTGTGACGACACGCGGCGGCGTCCAACGCGCTGGTTAACTGGCCGCCGTGATTTACTGTGTGCCAGAGCTGCTTCGCTGACCTCAGCTGGTTTGTCTGCGGCTTGTTGACTCAGTGAGTCCTTCCAAGTGGCTTCTGGGACTCAAAACCATGATCTTTGTCAGCTGGAGTGTGGGGATGACACTGTGTGATGCAGCCGTGGCAGGGATGGAGGGATGGATGGATGGATGGATGGATGGATGGATGGATGGATGGATGGATGGATGGATGGATGGATGGATAGATAGATAGATAGATAGATAGATAGATAGATAGATAGATAGATGAATCCCGCTCAGGGAGCGGGAGAAGTTTATATTTATTTATTTTCCTCCATGTTGAGCAATGACAGCATTATTTGTCATAGACACTCAGCAGCACATTGTTCAGTCACTGTTCATCTTATGATATCGAGAGAGAGACAGACTCCTGGAGGAGGGGCTTTTATAAATAACAAACTGGATCCATGTTCTCAGTTTAAGTTCTGTGCTGTGTTTTCTTTGTGTCACACAAACAGGGATTGAGTAGCAGTTAGTAAATCCTGTTTGCGCGGCCTGATCGGCTCCCCACTGCCCAGAAGGCTTGAAATGAGGCCTCAGCAGCCTTCAGCCGCCCGTCCACTCATTTGACTCCTAGAATAACAGTGGCTACTGTGTTTTTTAGGAGTCTGGACCCAAATGTCCGTCTGGGGAGTCTGCAGTGGACACAGGTGCTCTCTCTCTCTCTCTCTCTCTCTCTCTCTCCCTCTTGGTTTTGGTTGAATTACATGTTCAGTAGGGACTGTTTTACTATTTTAGAAAAAAAAAATCCCAGATGTTTTGTTTTTATTAAGGCTGTTTCCTGGTTACCCTTTCGACTGTCTGTGGAACTGGCAGCGTGTGTGTGTGTGTGTGTGTGTGTGTGTCTACGTGGGTATGAATACATCTTTTATATATTGTGTATTGTGTACATGTGTGTGTGCGTCTGCCAGATAATCACTTCCAGATGATCGATAACCCCTTTTCCAGCTGCTTGTAAAAACGTTGGTGGCATTTACCTTTAAACTGTTCAATAAAATGACCTCTCTCAGTCTGATAGCAAATAGCTGAGGGGGAAACGTACGACTCAAGACAATCATATTATTCAAAACACAACATTCCTATAGCGTATACAACTTTTGTATACAGTAAATAACTATAGCAGAGAATATTCATACAATGCTTTGATATATCATGGTATATCATGGTATATTATGGTATATCATGGTATATTATGGTATATCATGGTATATTTTATGTACCATAATGGCTCATCTTCATTCCACAGGCACACATGTACACTGTGGATGTGTCTCTTTTTGTGTTTTTTAAACCGGGATGCAACACTGATTAACTTCCTGACAGGAACACTACCACCCACCCCCCTGCGTCTTAGACGGGCTCCTCCTGACGGGCCCCTCCTGACGGGCCCCTCCTGACGGGCCCTGCAGTGGGTGGAGAGCAGTACCCGCCGCTGTTTGTTTGCACTGTGTCCTTATTTCCGTGAATTCTGACCTGACAGGACGTGTGGAGGGGAGACGGGACAATGGGCCATTGTAAGGCCAGGCTTTATGTCCATTTGTGGCTAAAACAGGAAAATGGGTGCATGCACACACATACACACACACTCACACACTGCACAAACACACGTCAGCGAGTCACAGACATGTTCCTTAATCTATCACACACACATCAAGATATGTCCCATATTTAACATATACACCTATAAGACACATACTTAACACATAGACCTCCACACACGTTTAGTGGAAGGAAACGTCACGTCCGCGTCTCGGCCTTTGACCTCGACCACGTCACCTTTCGGGTCAGCGAGCAGAGCTGGGCTTTGAATCCAGGTGATGGATGGATTCACAGGCCGTAAAGAGAAAGATGGGAGGGAGGCTATTTACAGACATGAGTGTGTGTGTGTGTGTGTGTGTGTGTGTGTGTGTGTGTGTGTGTGTGTGTGTGTGTGTGTGTGTGTGCGCCAAAGTCTGTGAATCTGCAGGTGTGACATAGACGCTTACATAAACTGTACAGTGTGTTTATTTAGTCAATCCAATGGTTGGTGATGTGTAAGACCTTGACAGAAGGTGTGTGTGTGTGTGTGTGTGTGCGTGTGTGTGTGTGCGTGTGCGTGTGTGCTCCTTAATCTATCACACACACATCAAGATATGTCCCATATTTAACATATACACCTATAAGACACATACTTAACACATAGACCTCCACACACGTTTAGTGGAAGGAAACGTCACGTCCGCGTCTCGGCCTTTGACCTCGACCACGTCACCTTTCGGGTCAGCGAGCAGAGCTGGGCTTTGAATCCAGGTGATGTATGGATTCACAGGCCGAAAGAGAAAGATGTAGAGGGAGGGAGGCTATTTACAGACGTGTGTGTGTGTGTGTGTGTGTGTGTGTGTGTGTGTGTGTGTGCGTGTGTGTGTGTGTGTGTGTGTGTGTGCGTCTGCGCCAAAGTCTGTGAATCTGAAGGTGTGACCTAGACACTTATATAAACTGTACAGTGTGTTTATTTAGTCAATCCAATGGTTGGTGATGTGTAAGACCTTGACAGAAGGTGTGTGTGTGTGTGTGTGCGTGTGTGTGTGTGTGTGTGCGTGTGTGTGTGTGTGTGTAGGTGCACGTGTTTTTGTGATGGGAGGAATGTCAGTGTCTGACCTGTGTGCTCTGTGTGTACGGATGATTGACCTGGCGGACTGACCCTGCGCTGGGTTGTGTATGGGTGTGTGAACACACTCAGACGCACACACACTTTCACACACACTTCAGACATGCCTCTTATCTGAAGCGTGAACAGAAACCGCAGTCATGCAAACCAAACAGACGCACTACACACAGTGTGTGTCAGGTGTTGTTGGCCTTCGCTGTGATTTCACTCACCTCGCTGTCATTAGTTCTCAGTGTGTTTGGCTCAGCGGTGTCTAAATAACAGTGTGTCTCACGGCGAGTCGTGTCTGTGCTGGTCTGAGAACAGCAGCGCGTGTTGAGAGCAGTGTGCATGTAATGTAGTGACGGTGATGGTGGACGGAGAACAATGGCGTCCCGCTGGTGAAAGCAAATTACAGAGAGGCCCCAGAGGAGGTCAGAAAACGACCAGTGGACAAATCTGGCTCCGTGACTTTCCTCCATTTCACTCTGAGACCCAAGAATGTGAAACATTCACGATGCTTATTCCCACTGTATCCCACTTTTTGAGTATTAAGTTAATTTTGCCTTCATTAGTCCTCTCCTCAGGTTTCGTTTCTTTTTACTGAACAAGCACGGTAAATCAAAAAAAAAAGAAAAAAAGAAAAGGCATCAGCAGATATTAGCAGTAATGAAGTCAATGATGTTCATTTAATCAGTGCTTTCTATTTCCATGCTCTTTTCATTCCTCTTCGTTTCCAGCCTCACTCTTTTTCTCATCTTCTCCCTGCTCCTGCTGCTTTGATTGCCTGTCTCCTCGTGGCCCCGTGCCCAGCCACCACTGGGCAGCATTCCTCACCCGGAGCCAGCGGGAAGAGAGGGATCAAGAGGGAGGGAGAGGAGAGAAGTACAAATGGAAGGAATGAGGGACAGAGCCGCAGCAGTGCGTCGCCTTATATAGAGCGTGATGTTATAATACGGCGGCGCGGAGCCATTTCTTCTCCAAACTGTTTGGCGTTTTCAGGATTTTCACAGTGGCTGCCGCTCAGAAACCTTCCCTCTACCTTCTCCCGCTACGTTCTCACTCAGGCCGCAAGATACCCACACTGTGTGACCCCTGAGTGTGACCCCTCAGGGGTCTACTAAAATACACACAGTGCTGAAATACACACGGCCCACGAGGCTGTGTGGGAAGTACAATGCCATATCTGAGAGGCAATTTATGACGCCTGTTGCTGCTGCGGAGGAGCATAAAGAAAAAGGATTTGCTGAGGAAGCAGAATGGACTCGACCCTGCCCTTCAGCTCCTATTACTTCTGAGCCTGTAGTCGCAAGTGTGCCGAGAGTGTGTGTGTGTGTGTGTGTGATCAAGTGCATGTGCCGCACAGGTCAATGGGTTTTTTTTTGTAAGTTAGGCATCATGCAAACTGTACCATATATTTATGTTTCCATTTCTGACGGGAAAGGAAAAGGAAGCCAGTGAAAGATCCTCAGTTCAACAATTCCCGAGCCTTTTCTTAAGGAGTTTGGAAGTCGTCTAACCAAAGGTATCTGGAAGTATTTACAAAGTTGTATAATTACATCAGTGGCTTAAGGCTGCAGTGGAAAATATTCACAGCATAATGTAATGACAGAGAGAGAGAGAGGAGAAGAAACGGCTGGACGAGCGCTCCGAAAACACGGGCACCAGAGAGAGAACTAATACCACACATCTTTAAATAATTACAGGATAGAAGGGCATTTTATATTCCCACTGGCGCCCCCCCCCCCCCCCCCCCCCCCCCCCCCCCACACATCTTTAAATAATTACAGGATAGAAGGGCATTTTATATTCCCACTGGCGCCCCCCCCCCCCACACACACACACACACACGCCTCCTCCAGCAAATGATTAATTTAGGACTCTCGGAATGTGCGTTCACTGTTTAGTCTTCAGCTTCCCTGACTTGCAACCCCTGACCCAACCAGATCAGCAGAACCCGGCTGAGAACCACCAGACGTCTGCTTATCTAAACCACAGAGGACACAAGGACCAGGAGCAGCCTCCTCATTATTCAGACGCCCTCCATCCTTTCTCCCGTCAGGAATCAAACTCCACGACGACCAGACTTCTTTTTTTTTTGTCAGTGCAGACTCCAACAGGCCGGACAGGCATTTCCTGTGGGTGGGACCTGAGAGCAGAGACATTCTTGGGCCAGGCACCTCCACTTCCCGTCTCTGTGAACACACTGAAAGACAGAGTGTCTGGACCCACTCTCAGCTTCCACCTCACTTCATAACCTGATCCACAACACACGCAACAGCAGACTGAGCTCATATTCCTACACAAGCAGTGTCACACGTAAACAAAATAAAACGTTCAAGTCGCCAAGACTCTCCACCTACTGGCTGCTTTATCAATCTGCGATGTAAATACATTTGATTGTGTTACAACATTTGACTCTACACATAATCAAACTTTCATGTTTGCTGTTTTACGGTTCCATCATCATTAGGCCTCCATTATAGGTAACATAAGAAAGGTAATTAATAATTAAATCCAATAATTGGATTTTTTCCCCCCCCATTAGCATGTATGTGGGTGTTTATGCACCGTGAGGTGTTAGAGTAGGTGTGACAGTCAGTCCCAGAGGTCAACAGCTGGTAAGTTTAGATGAACAACACGTGGCCCACAGTGCTGCAGTGATGTCAATGAGAGACAGCTGTGTCGTGCAGGTGAATCTAATCACCTCACTCTTTATTTCAGCTCTAACTATATAGTTGTAATGTTAATTAAAGGGCTGTTCTTTAATGCTTCTGAGAACATTGACACTCAGCTGTGGCTCTGTAGCTTCAGGGACCACAGGTCAGAGCTGGAACGCTTGTCTCTTCTATCCATAGATTCCACCAGGTACCAGGACGGAAGTTTAACATACCAACTGCATTGTATTTACTTGCATTGCATTGTAATTAAATGAAACATTAAGTACCATTATTTTTTATTGTTGAATTGTTCTGTTAAAAAAAGACACTTCTTTTATAAATCTAATCGTCCCCATATAAATGAGCTCACTTTGTGTTGTATTTGTGTGTCACTGCTGCCCTCTAGTGGTTACTTCTCAACAACACAACTGCACACACAGGTCAAAATTCTTTAACAAAACATTAATTCAGCAAAAAATCACTCAGACCGAACATGTCAGAACTTTTAATACTATAATTAACAAACATGTAACTTGTGTGTTTTAGGGGAACAGCCTCCAGCACCATTTGATGTTGGTTCTTGAATGTGAAACACTTCAGTTCTCTAATGAAGGATGGGCTGTGGTTTTGCCAGGCTCCGTTCAGCAGAGCTAATTCATCAGTAAGTGCATTTTTTTTCTAACAGAGGGAATAGAGTAATTCAATCTGCTCAGCATACTGGAATCCTGGCCTGTGTGAAAACAACACACCAATCATATTAAAGCTTATTTCCTTGTAATTAGAACTTAGATACATAAAAAACTGTACTATAAATAAAAAATACTGTTTTGGTTTTCCACTGCTCTGACAGCATATAACTCATATAGACCAATTTCTCATCTCTGCAGTTATCTTACCGCCCAGGTGTCTCCAGGATCATTGGGATATAGTCAAGTCTGGGCTCGTTGACAATATCTTCGAAAGCAGAGATTCCAATGCGTCCTTTACCAATATCTTCATGGCGATCATAGTTGCAGCCCAGTCCCCCTGCACAAAAGGAAGAATTTGGAGAAAAAATGCTTCCAGTTTGATCGTTACAGAATCGACCACACAGAAATTTAATGCATGTTCTTGTTCTTGCTAATTATTTTAATGGTGCACCTTTGGAGTCATTCAGGTGGATAGCTTTGAGATAGTGGAGCCCCACTTCCTGGTCAAACTCATTGAGCATGTCCTCTACGCCTCTGTTTGCAGCCAGGTTATATCCTAAGACAAAAACAAACCATAGGAGCAGCTCTCCACATGCTTGACAGACTGGCAGTCATTGGCTTAGTTATCAATTAGTGGATTTTAGATTTTATACCACAAAGAATAAGCAAAGTAGAAGTAAAATTTATTTCCCATGTACAGTTGTACATTGTTCAAATACTGATATTTGCATATGGACACAAGAGCTGGAGTCACATACCTGCTGCGAAGGCATGGCAGGTATCGATACACACTCCAACTCTGCTCTGGTCTCTCACCCTGTCTATGATTCTCCTCAGCTCAGAGAACTTACCGCCAACTGTGGTACCCTGACCACACATGTTCTCCAACACTGAATACAGGGAGGGAAAGGAAAAGAAGTCACTATTAATGTTTAAATTATTATTAATAATGTAAACGCAAAACCTCAACCTGCCATAATTCTACCCGTGTACAAGATTCATTGATTAGTGGCATTTGGGGCATGTGAGTCACATAGATAATGGTTGGTGATATGAATCACATGTATTGCAACAGCAATGACAAGCCAGCTGTCAGCTCAGGAAGGTTGTGTATCAATTCAAAAGACAATCTGATGTCAAATGATTTTGTATGACTTGGTGATATACCAGTTTTTTTGGTAACTGAATTGCCATAGTGAGATGTGAATCCATTTTGTTGATTACGTGCAATGATATTTAACCCTGATGTATTAGTAAACAAAACACTCACCATCATTGCAGCACCATATACAATTAAACAGATGTTTTAATGCAATAGCAGCATTTTCTGTGGTTATTATGCTACATCAGAGTCAAATATGTTTGTGTTATTATGTCCACCCTGTGTACCTGTAACCACAGCAGGTACTTGCTGGTGAGCGTGGTTAATGGCGCCTGCTATCTTGTCCAGGCACTGCGCAGTTGTGATGGAGCCCAGCGAGGCGCCGGGGTGGAAGTTGTAGAGGTTGAGGCCCAGGAGGCGGCAGCGTCTGAGCTCGTCCACCAGCAGAGCCTGGCTCTTCTTGAAGACATCTGGGGGAGGTTGGCAAAGGAGACAGGTGGAAGGATGAGGATGAACAAAAGACAGGATTACAGGAAGAAATCCATCATTGCCATACGTACCCTCTTTAGGAGAACCGCAGTTCATCAGGTAGGATCCATGGGGCACGATGTGAGCTGGGTCAAAGCCATGAAGGGAAACTTGCTCCCTAAACTTGTCTGCAGCGGTCCGGTCCAGCGGGGGCCTCTTCCACGACCGCTGGGAGCCCAGGAAGAGGGCAAAGCTCCTGCCACCCATGTCTATGCTGGACTCCACTGCTTTCCATATCCCACCTGACCGGACACATTGACACATAACTGAATGGGTGTGTGTCTCAATGTGACTTATGGATATGTCAACAAATCTCACCTTGAATACGAACGTGCGCCCCGATGTATTTCCTGTTCCCACGACGCCTCCTGCTCCCACCTCCTCTCCGGTCAGCCTCCCTCTCCTCACTGTCCCCCACATGTCTCCTCTTCGCTCTCTTCTTCGGTCCCATGCTGTCAAGAAGACGTTAGAGCCAGTTAGCAAACACTCACTGCCTGTGACTCCACTGCCTCCTTTGCTAGCTTGTATTCTAGGATGACAATGTACTTGTAATGTGGCTAACGATGCTTTAATGTGTGACACTTTCCTTTAGGGCCGTGACGACCTCATACCACACCACACAGCCACAGGGATGTATGATGTATGTATATGTACAGAGAAAGCAGAAGTCACACACAACAACACCAACCGCAGAAGACTCGATTTGTTCACCACAGAATGGAGGGAGAGCGGAGGCATCCAAGCCTCCACGTCAAGGTCAAGGGTGACAGAGAAGAGGGGTCAGGAGCCACGTGGACACACTGGGGCTGGAGAAGCATTTGCACGCTTGGTGTAGGGATTATAACAGAATGATTCACTGAACCGTCGACATCAGCAGAATCTGTACAAGGCTGTACAATAGTAGTGGTAACTGTTGTAATGGATGAATGTGAAAGTTGGACAAATAAAATTGGATTGAACAAACACCATGGCTTCACTGTGTGTGTACAGTAGTGTTGAGTTGGACTGTCAGAAGGTGATGAAGGTCAAAAAGTGGGTTTGTGCGTCCCTCGCGGCAGGAGCCAGCCAGTCAGAGAGCTTCCACGCAGCTGCCACAGCCTGGCCATTGGAGACGCTTCATACTGAGCAGCAAAATGGCCGCCCGTCAACCGACTGACTCCACAGCGCTTTGAAATTTAAAATCTCCTGCACATTAGTGTTTACACTATTACAACGTTAGTACTTATTTACCAGTCTATAGCTTACCGCGCTTGTGTTCTCAACATCCGCCACTTACTTGACTATCCGCTCAGGCGTCGCTGTTATTGTAGCCTCGACGAATGCCTCAAAAAGCTAAAAAAAAAAATCGCACTGAAGCACTTTAGCTAAGCTAACTAGCTAGCGCGCTGGCTCTTCTTCGTATGTGATTCTTGAGGTGAGTAGCTGGACTTGTGTCGGTAATTTTAAAGCGTTTTGTCGTGCTACTGTGTGTGTGCATGCGAAATGACTGTGACGTTGATGGAATACAATGCAATTGCGCTCGCTAGCCACGCTAACGCCGTTAGCCAGGCTAGTTGTAGCGGCAGTCGGTAAGTAATTTAGCTTAGCTAGATAGCAACAGCACCAGTGTTGCAGTATATGCGGCTGCGGGTTAGCAGAGCTGGGTATGTGGCTCCAGCCTTGGTGTTTTTTGCTGTTTGTGGTCGTTGTGCAAACAGATTTGTGCTGTTGTTAACGTCTTCTTGACGTGCACGGCATATCTGCCCTTTTTCAGTTAAAAGTTTCCACTCCGTAATGTTATCCATCGACGAAACGTCTAAGCAGCCGCTGCTACCAAAAATGTTACTGTGCTATTTTCGATTTGGATTTTTTTTGGCATCTTTGGTCCCCACGGTTTCCTTTTTATTTCCAAACGATTTGTTGTATCTGTGCTTTTTTTTAAATCCCAGGAATTGCCTCATAATATAATACTACAACGTTAGCTTGCTCAATTGTGTTGAGCTTATGTCAACGCTGACATGACAACAGGTAATATTAGCTGGTGTGGCGA
The DNA here is from genome assembly GCA_016785345.1 of Trinectes maculatus. Classification (NCBI taxonomy): domain Eukaryota; kingdom Metazoa; phylum Chordata; class Actinopteri; order Pleuronectiformes; family Achiridae; genus Trinectes; species Trinectes maculatus. The sequence continues at coordinate 120,791 of JAFBJQ010008367.1, read as the reverse complement.
TTTAGAGTGGTAGCTGGAAAGCTGAATGCAGTTTTGACAGCTCACAATAAACAGTACATATTGCCGATGTGTCAGGATTGTGTTCTGTAATGATTCGGGTAGGATGTTGGTTTCGTTTTCCAGGAATTCAGGAATCCTGCCCCCTGGAAATGTTATGGCACTAAGCAAAATCAAAACCCAAATACAGACGGACACTGTCAGGGTTCGCAGTTGAATACGTCTGTGCATTTCAACCTCTTACAAGTGAATAAACAGAGGACTTATAATTTGCCATGGTAATATGAGGTTAGAACTTGTGTGGGAATATGGTCAGTGCAGTTTCCTTACTGTACTGCTGCCTTAAATTGGTGCATTCCTGGCTAAATTGCAGTATGGTGACAGTGACTGAGCCTGTTGGGCTGTTCAAGTTAAATAATCTGTGAATATCTGACAGTAATGTTTTTATGAGATAATATTGACCATAGAAAAGCATAGCTTTGCTGTTAATGTTTGTTCGATTTTCCCATCTCATCCTCCTCGATTTTCTTGTATTGCAGATCCTAATGACAGAGCATTTTTTTATTTGGTGTTGTTCTTTTCTCGGAAATGTTTAAGAGCCTAACCCTGTGGAAGATTTGCACACACCCTTCATTTGGTCACTGAAGGTTGTTTTTTTCCCTCACAAAGTTGTCTGATGAAGTTACGCCTTGTGTAATCCATCTAAATTGGTTGAACCTACGAGCGCGATCAGCTTACAGTGTTCTGTGTGTATCCGATAGGGATAAATACTGCGTTTGTTGCACACATGTCCAGCAGTATTCTTAGCTCTAGCGCTTAATGATTCACTCAATCAAGCATGCAGTCCACAGTCGCTTAACCAAAGCTTACATGGCAGTGTAGCAAACATGCTATTGTCTTTTCAGCTGTTATTTCAGTAACAGTGAATATCGTTTGATTTAGCGTTAAAAAACTCTTTCTATACAAAACGCAAAATGTTTTTTTTTTCAGTGGTGAGTATGAAGTCACATTTGGTCTTCTGTGTCCTCTTATAGAAAGGAGGATCGGGACAGGAGCAGTAGTTCATGGAAGACAAGAAAAGGAAAAAAGACGATAAAAGGAAAAGGGAAGCCTCTCAAAAGGTAAGCAAGTGCATGTGATTGAGTGTCCTCTCAGTAATACTGTTGGGTCAGCAGTATGCTCAAATAGATCTTCGTTTGGTCAGACATGATTGGTCACCAAACAAGGTACGAAGCTCCAGGAAAACAGTTTGGTACTGTACGTTAACAAACATCGTATCAGTACATTACTTGTGCAAATTATGAATTCAAAGTTATTAAATAATTCAAATTCACAGATCAAATTAAAGTCTGCAAGATTTGTTGTTTAGATTTTTTCCCTAAATTAGCATATGAATATGTCATGTTTAAGTAAACACAAACTGGAACTAAATGGACCATTAGTATTTGGACTATGGCTGTCAGTTTTAGCAGAATACTGATACCAAATGAAATGTATATTTGTCCCTATGTTGATGCATCTATGTGAATGAATTAGCAACTAATATTTCCTCTCTTTTTTTAGGGTGCAGATCAAAAAAACAAAGGTAAGCATCACATAATGTGTAAATGCTTAGATGGAGCTTAGATGGAGATATTGTGTAAATAATATGTACAGAAAATAAACTGCACTATTCTACTAAGATGCTCTCAGTGAAATGAAGCTTGATTCCCTTATATTTGCTTCTCTACCTGCTTTGCCCTTTCTGCAGTGCCAGACTTGACCAAGCCGGCATCTGCCCAATCTTCTGCCACTCAGAGCAGCTCTGCCTCCCCCAGCCCTGGACCCACCCCCTCTGCCTCCCCATCCCCAGCCACCTCAGGCACTGGTAGTGCTGCCACCCCATCACAGGGCGGCAACAATGCCAAGCGCCTGGCCTCCACCACCAGTTCTTCCTCCACCGCTGGCGGCACCAGTGCTGCTGGAAACGGCAGTTCAAACAACGGAGGCGGAGCCCAGGCGCCTCAACAGCAACCGCGTTACATGCCGAGAGAAGTGCCGCCGAGATTCCGCTGCCAGCAGGACCATAAAGTGCTACTGAAGAGGGGTCAGCCGCCACTGTCCTCGATGCTGCTGGGAGGAGGAGGAGGGGATGGCCCAAATGCAAACATGGCTGCTGTCTCAGGTAAGTAAAATGTTTTGTGTGATAATCATTTAAAAAACGTATTTTTATCTCTTTTTCCCGTGTGACCTCTAAAGTTTGTTTTGGGGTTTGTGTTTTTCAGATTCTGGTGCGGCTGCCTCCTCGTTGGCCCTCACCTCATCATCAGCTGCTGCTTCTACTACTACTTCTAATTATGCAAATTCCATGTGGGGGGCAAGCTCAGGCAGCCAGACCTCCTCTCAGGGTAGGGAGAAGGTGATTGTTGATGGCAACGACCTTGAGGAGTGGCCTAGCATTGCTGGGAGTGATGGAGGAGCAGCTTCATTCACCAGGGCTGGAGGGGGCAGCAGCAACAATGGAATGCCTGTGAACAGCAACAGTGCCTCTGGCAACCATTCCTCACCCACTTCCTCGTTCTCTTTGCCCAATGAATGTATGCAGTCGTCCAATGGTGTGGCTTGGGGGACGGCTGCCTCCCAGGGTCATCTTGGAGGAGCGAATGCAGTAGCTGCAGCCGGGCCTCTGCTACAACAGCCCTCCTCACTTTCCAAAGCCTCCACTGTGCCAGGGAGCCATGATGCCAGTGGCCCCGTCGACGGAAGCAGTGGTATTCCAGGTGCCAACTTCAATCCAAATGCCAATCCTTCGGCCTGGCCTGCCCTTGTGCAGCAGGATGGGCCCGCTGCTGCAGGGGAAGGAGGTCCGTCTTCCTTCCATCACCAGGGCCCTGGAGGGTCTTTGTCTGCCAACAACTCTGCTTCCCTGGGACTGGGAGGTGGAGCAGTCGGGGTGCTGGGGGGTCACCCATCTTTATCTGTGAATCAATCAAGCACCCATCAGCACCAACTTCACCAAATGCAATCCAGAGACAGAGAGATGGGAGGGGGTAAGTGGGACAGCGAATCAGCGGGACCAAATATCGCAGGTGGAGAAGGGGTTGGGGGAGGAATGGACCGTGGTGTGGGAGGAGGCGGGATGAGTGTGGGAGACCACAACCTTTCCTCCTCGTGGAGAGGCCAGCCTTCTTACCCTGCAGCTAACTCCAAAACGGGTGCCTCAAGGACTGATGGATGGGAGGGCGGAGGAGTGGGCACAGGGGCATTTGAAGCTGCTGAAGGGGATAATGGGACTTCAGGTTGGGGATATCCAGGATCCAGTAGTGGGATTAATGCTTGGGGCAGTGCTGGAACTGGGGGGAACAGCAGTCAAACGTCGGGGGTATCTCAGGGAGGGTGGGGGTCCACGGGAGTCGGAGGAGAGAGAGGCGTTTCTGGTGGTGACTGGGGAGGGAGCTCTGCCAATATTGGGGGAGCTCACCCAGGAGGAGAGGGAATAGGTGGAGCCTGTAGCAGTAACAGCAGCAGTAGTGGGGGCAGCACAGCTGGCAACCCCCCTACCACCTCCTCGTCTTCCTCAACAGCCACCACTATGACCAGAGTTTGGGACAATCAGAAGGGAGAGGGTGAAACTGGGGAGTGGGGTGGGGGAGTTGAAGGACAGGGAGCGCGAGGAGGATCTTCATCCAGTGGCGGAAACTCCCGCAGTGGGAGTGGACCTAACAGCAGTCACAGCCGTCCTCGCCGCCAGGCACCTAATGCTGAAACTGCCTTACAGAACCTGCTAAGCCGGACTGATCTGGACCCACGGGTCTTGTCTAACACGGGTTGGGGCCAAACACAGATCCGACAAAACACGACCTGGGAGGTTGAAGAGCATGGAGGACAGAATAAAGGTGGATTGTCATCAGCTACATCAAAACACCCATCCACTCTTGGTGGTTCTTCTCAGTATTCTGGTGGACCCAGGAATCTAATCATAGAATCGGTTGGTCCAGGGGTCAAACCCTGCCTGGTTCCATCTGCGGGGTCCTCCGGAGAGGGTTGGGAGAGCAGCAGCAACAGTAGCAGTAGTGGGGCCTCTCTCTCTGGGAGAGCCCCACCACCTTCAGGCCCCAACTTGAAAAATATTGGCGTTTCACAATCTGGGCCAGTGACCACAACAGGACCGGGTATGGGTTCAGGGGCAATACCAGGGAATAACCAGCAGGGGAAGGCAACAGGCTGGGGTGGTGAGGGGATGGGTGCAAGGGATAGCCAGGAGGCCAAGGGCTGGGGTAATGAGGAATGGAGAGATAGTAGAAGAGGAAATGGAGGGGGCTGGGGAGAAATTGGGCAACAGGCTGAACCTGTAAGTGGAGGCTGGGGAGGGAATCAGGAGGAGAATGGGGCTCGGCGCTGGAAAGGTGGTGGGAATGGCGGAGGAAATGAGTGGGGATCAGGACAGAAGGTCGGGGCAGGTCAGGAGTGGGGAGACCAGGAGCCCAAATCAAACAGTGGAGGAGGTTGTTGGGATGATGACAGGAAGAATGCAAGCGGAAACTCAGGTGGGGATACAGGCGTGGGTGGTTGGGGAAGCTGGGATGACAATGCTCCAAGGAGAACCTGGGGAGCAGGGGGCACAGGGGGAGGAGGGAGTGGAGGAGGAGGGACGGGTGTTGTTGGGGGTATGGGGTCCAAAGCTCAACAAAACTGGAGTGGAGGAAACAAAATGCACCAGATGCCAAACAGCCAGCTGGGCTCCATCACAGGCCCACAGGCACAACTGCAACAGCAACAATCACAGCCCCGCAATCAGCATCCACAGCTGCAGCAAGCGATGGACCAAGGGGCTATGCAAGGGGGCGGTGGGAGGAAACCCATCTCTCAAGCCCAGAATCAGAACCAAAGCTCAGGCTGGACTTCGGGGCCCATCCCTGGTGGCTCCGGAGGAGGTGGAAATGTATCTGAACCAAGCGGCTGGGAGGAACCCTCCCCACAGTCTATAAGCAGGAAGAATGAGATAGATGATGGAACATCAGCGTGGGGAGACCCAACCCATTACAATTACAAGCCAGTCAACTTGTGGGATAAGAACAGTGCCCCTGCTGGCCAACAGCCACATGTACAAGGTCAGGCTCAACAGCAGGGACCTCCATTACAGCAGCAGCAGCAGCAGCAGCAGCAGCAGCAGCAGTCTAGTAGGCAGCCTGCAGTGCTTGGAGGTAACAGAGACTTCAGTGCTGGCAATGGACCAGGGAAAGCTTCAGCCACAGGTAAGACATTTGAAACTGTAAATTATATTTTAAAGTTGTCATTAAAATCAAACATTACATTTGAAATTTCTCTCTTTTACTCCCTGTTGTCAATGTGTGTCTTCAGCTCCGTCTGGTTGGGGTGGTGCTTCTCCCACTAGTCCTACTGTAGACAATGGCACAGCTGCTTGGGGAAAGCCTAATGATGCTCCTACTGGTTGGGGAGACCCTGACAATGCTGGAGGAAAGACGGCAGGCTGGGGAAACCCTTCTCCTAACCCCATCAAATCTGGTTAGATCAATTAATAACTGTAGCCAACAAGGTTTAAAAATTGTGATAAAATTATTTAAACTGAATCAAACCTGTGGGATATATATACAAACTGATTTAGTAATTGCACAATTTAAGGTTTGTGTTTGCAGCGTTTTAGCATAAATTCGTATTTATGCATATTATTTCCGTAATTGTGACCATCAGTATCACATCTTTCAGTGACATTAACGGTACACAAAATTGGTTCAATAATCCACAGGTTCAAAGTCTATGCAAGATGGTTGGGGTGACAAAGAGGGCTCTGTGGCAGCCTCGCGTCACTCAAGCTGGGAAGATGAGGACGAGGGAGGTGGCATGTGGAACAGCACTGGCTCCCAAGGGAGTGGTTCATCGTGGGGACAAGGAAGCAATGGTGGCTGGGGACAAAGCCACGCCGGGAAGAAGTCTAGCAACAAGGTGGGATACTGATTTGTAAAAGGAATACGTAGAAAAAAAACCCAAAAACATGGAATACAAAGCTAGAGTATTCTCTTAGTTACATGGAGACCCATAGGTCGTGTGGCATGTCGTACAGTAGGTTGCACTGGGTTCACCCAAGACACATAGTGAAAGAACAGGTAAATTGTGTGTGGCATGGGAATGACAGGTAGCATTTATTCCGCTGAAAATCACTCAGTTTGTATTTGTTTCTCAGGGTCCACTGAAATCCAGTGGAGGAGACTCATGGATGAGCCCTATCAACAGACAGTTCTCTAACATGGGGCTGCTGGTAAGACAGAAATTGTCTCAGCATTATTTCTATTTTAGCAGCACATAGAAGATAAATAAAAGCTTCTGATGATGGTCCTAAATATAACAATGGCCGTCTCTGCTCGACAGAATGATGATCCCAGTGGCCCCAACATTGACCTGGTTCCAGGTTCCCTCCAGGAGAAGAAGATAGAGGTGGAGAAAAGAGGCATGGGAATAAATGATTACAATGGAGACATGAGGAAGGGAGGAAGAGGAGGAGGGGCTATGCCATATCGTCCACCTGGTTCAAAAGAGACAGCACCTGGGGATGCTGGATCCTACTATGACAAGGCAAGACCATAATGCCTTAGTTTCTTTCTTGTGTTTTTCACATCTAAATAATCTCTTGTCTTTACCACAATTCTTTATTTCCTCTTGTGATTCTACTTTTTCTTCCTGGTCGGCCCCATTTCTTCTTGTCTCAACCCTCCACTACCCCTCCTTCACCACCTCTGTAATTGGTCCTCTATTGGCTGTTATTGTGACAGACTTTGCCTTTGACCAATCAGGATGGGTTCCTTGGGGAGGAGGGTCCTTCTTCTCTGTACTCACCACCCACTGTCTACAAGCCCCATTCCCTCTTCAACCACACTATCCCTTTTAGACAAGTAAGATAACCGCTCCTTTTGTATCTGTCCTACCATCTTTACATTAAATTCTTGTAGTTTTTTGGTTTTGTAGGATAATCACACCCCATTGTGCCCAAGATTTCGTTTTTCAGTATGTCAGAGCCTTCTGTATTGCAGTTTTTTTGCTGTATCTTGAATAGTATGAAGTTTAGATTCCATTTTCCATCACAGGGTGGTCACAGTATCTTTGGCAGTGGTGGAGGGATGGCTCAGTCGAGACACCAGCAGAGTGTTCCATCCATAAACCAGTCCCCAGGGTTACGAGCGCAAGTGCCTCATCAGTTCCTGTCACCTCAGGTACTTTTGCTTGTAACCATAATCCATATTTGTTTCACCTGATGATAATGATTTTTTTTTTGGTTTGGTTCCCCTTTCTATGGTTATTAGCATATCATTTATTCATCAGTGTGATCCCTGGGTTGCATAATCACTTTTCAGGACAGCATTGTTCATCTTTGCTATCTACTTCTAAAGAAGACAAAGTGAAATGCATGTCAGTTCAGGAATTAAATCCGTTTCATTCACTCGCTCAGGTTGAGTCACATGTTAACACCAGCTGAAGAGAACATGAAGGAAAATCAGTGTTAATTGGGGAGAAACACTTGGCTAATGTGGTTGCTACTGGTTACAGCAGCAAAGCGTTTCTGTGGTAACAGGTGTGCTTGCGTGCCGTTGTGTCTGTCTCCAGGTGCCAGGCTCTGTGCTGAAGCAGATGCCCCCTCCCAGCGGGAGCGTGGGGGGTGTTGGCAGCATAGGAGGAGTGGCAGGAGTCGGGGGAGGTGTGTTCCCTCCACAGCTGTCCCCCCAGCATATTGCCATGCTCAGCAGCATCTACCCACCTCACATTCAGTTTCAGCTGGTGAGAAGCAACACAGTAACATCTCTAAAAGCCAATGCATGGTTCCATGTGATCATTTCTGAACTGTTATTAAAATTGTATTTTAGAATAAGTGTCGTAGGTCCACACTTTGTTATCGCCATCACAGAATATTTAGATTGTGACGATTACCTTCTGGAGGAGCCACAATAAAGGGCCCGCGTGAGGTCTGAAAAACATTGTGCACAGTGCACTGTAATGTCTGCTGTCTCACTGTTTCTTTTTTCTTCTGTTCGGTTTTTGTTTAGGCTTGTCAGCTCCTCCTCCAGCAGCAGCAGCAGCAACCACAACAGCAGCAACAGCAGCTACTACAAAATCAGAGGAAATTCACGCCAAATGTGCGGCAGCAGGCTGATCCTCAACAGGTACACACAATTGCACAAACACACACACCTGTCAATTCCAGTGAGGTCGGGAAGAACAAAAATCATAATTTTCCTGTTTAATATCCAGCAGCAATGTTTTCTTTTGGAAATGACTTTGTGTACAAGTCTAAATCAAAATCACAATTAATCGTGCTGACCTACTTCTGACTCATGTCATGTCTCCTTAGTTGGCCAGGATCATGGCAGTGCTCCAGCAGCAGAGGCAGCAGCAGCAAGTTGGAGGTTTAGGCGCCAGCTCCAAACTCTCCCCATCCCACCATGGTGGAGGTGTTGTAGGGGGTTCCAAACTGCCCATGGCTGATTCCCTGCCCCATCAAGGCTTGTCAGGATCTGTAGCTGACCTGCACCAGAAAACACTTGGACAATACTCCGGTGAGGGATCTTTTTTTTTTTTTTTTTCCAAAGTAAGCTTTATAGAACATGAGCTCACTAATGCCAATTATGCCAATACTCTTAATAACCATAGCTCAGAGGTGCTATGAAGACATTTTCTAAATCAAAACCTTATTCACGTTTTGTGCTTTTTGTGTTTGATCCTATGAGCAGGGTTTGGTTCTGGAGTGAACCTCCCAGGTCTGGACCTAGGTGGGTCTGTCATGGGGGGGCCTGGGGGAATGAAGGACCCAGGTGGTCAGCAGTCTCGCTTCAAATGGATGATGGAGGCACAGTCCGCTGCAGACACAACCTCACCTGAAAATGCATTCCATAAAAATGGTGAGTTGTTGTTTTTTGTGTCTGTGTTTAATAAGAAATCAAATAAAGATAGGGATTAGGTGTGAAGATGCAGATTAAGGTGATTTGGGAACCCATCTGTTGTTCGGTGACATAACATACCACCCTCTGACACCTCGCCCATCAGGTCCTGTCACCCCTATAAAGATGCCTGGGGGCTCGCCCTACTCTCAGTATGACATGATGGTTGGAGATGGGATAGGTGACAACTGGCATCGCACCCCTGGCAAAATGGTTACCAAGCCTACAACCACAACCAGCTGGCCACCGGGTGAGTGACAAGTTCCGGTAGTGGGGGGGGTGAAATGAGATGAGATTGTGTTCACTCCTACCCTTGAAAGTATTTGTCATGATTTTAATTCCCTATCATCTTTAATTGATGAGCCTCATATTTACTAGACCTACACTCTTTCCTCTCACGCCTACCTTCATGAGACCACATTTATGTTCCTTTCTTAGAGTTCCAGCCTGGTGTTCCCTGGAAGGGCATTGACCGTGTGGACCCTGAATCTGACCCCTACATGACCCCAGGGAGCATGATGGGAAATGCAGTGTCCCCCAGCCTCAATGATACTGAGCACCAGTTATTACAAGACAATAACAGTAAATACAACAAAATCTCAAATTAACCTTGTCATTAAATACATGTTGTGGTTCATTCCTAACACTGTTGGTTGGTAACTTTTGTTTTCAGATTCCACCCCTCCCCTCAACACCTTGCTGCCTTCACCTGGTGCCTGGCCCTACAGTGCCTCAGACAGTCCCCTCAACAACGCACACAACTCAGGTAACACACAACACTTAATGTAGAAAAATGTTTCTTACTGCAGCCTCTTGACCAGTTTGCAGTCAAAACTAGACTTCAGGCATCAGCACCAAAAAGCAGGGGACTATCGTTGCAGGAAAAGTGCATTTTTTGTTGATGTAGGGGAAAACATCCCTGTTCACAACAAACAGGTACAAGCTTATACTACATTTACCCGATCTTAGTCTCACTCATCTCTGTCTCCACACAGCAAAGTACACAGATTACAAGAACAGCTGGCCCCCAGAACCCATTGGACACAAGTCCTGGAAAGCCAGTCGTGGCAGCAGCCAGAACCAGCTCTCCCGCCCACCCCCAGGACTAGCCAGTCAAAAGCAGCCGTCGTCTTCCCCTTGGTCAGGAGGAGCTCCTCGATTGGCAGGCAGGAGCTGGGGTGGAAGCTCCAGCACCACTGGTAATTCCCCATGTTTTTTCGTGCTATTCTGTTCGTTTTTCTCATTCAGCAATTGTTGGAATACCTGGGCGAATCAAATATCCAACTGGCTCTGATTACAGAGATTGAACACAGCGCAAGAGTCCATTTATATTTAATTTGAAGAGCAGCCAAGCTTGGATCAAAGCACTGGGAAAAATGATTCATCGTTTATAACATTTGTGAAGTTGAGGGGGAAAAACGGAGTAGAGTTATATTTTTTTTTTCACAAGGATTGTGGGAAAACTCAGTTGTTCTACTACAATTTGTTCTCTTCACAGGCTCAACCTGGAGTGATGGCAGCTCACGGGAGAGCTGCTGGTTGGTGCTCAGCAACCTCACACCACAGGTGATTTTATTTATTTTTATTTATTTTGCAGCAGAAACCAGCTCAAAATGCTAATTTTACATTGCTCTAACTTTTTTATCCCTGAACCCATGACTATCATGCTTCCTTTTTAAATTCGTCAGATTGATGGCTCTACACTGAGGACCATCTGCATGCAGCACGGCCCCCTGTTGACCTTTCACCTTGGCCTGACCCAAGGCACAGCTCTTATTCGCTATTGCTCCAAACAGGAGGCTGCCAAGGCCCAGAGTGCACTCCACATGTAAGTTTGATTTGTTCTCCTTATTAAAGTATTTTTCGATTATTGGAGACACTGTATTCAATAGGTTTTTATGTTTTCTTAATGAAACAATGACTGACTGACTTTTTTGTTATGCTAGGTGCGTTCTGGGTAACACCACCATCTTGGCTGAGTTTGTGAGCGAGGAGGATGTGGCTCGTTACATTGCACATTCCCAGGCGGGAGGAACAGGAAGTGGTGGAACCACGGCCAGCTCTGCAGGCTCTGGGCCTGTGGCGGCCTCTGCGGTCGGGGCCAACGGTAATGGAGGAAGCTGCGAGAGAGGTGGAGTGGGGGGCAGCAGCACAGGAGGAGTGGATGGAGGATCTGGAGCTGGAGGAGCAGGAAATGGAGGAGCCGGGCCCACCAGCTCCGGGTGGCAGAGTCTGGACAGCACAGGCAGCTCATCGGACCAGTCCGCCACCCAGGGGCCGGGGCTGGGCATCTTCACCCAGTGGAGCAACAATGGGACCGTGGTGGGTGGGGCTGTAGGTGTAGAGGCCGGAAGGCAGGGCCTGTGGGGGGGAATGGGAGGGATGAGCGGGGCGGGGTACCCTAGCAGTAGCCTCTGGAGTTCCCCAGCACTGGAGGATCGTCACCAGATGGGCAGCCCTGCCTCACTTCTTCCAGGGGACCTGCTGGGTGGGGGGGCCGACTCCATCTAAGGCTTTGACTGACATATATCCACACATACACATGCACACATATTATACATCCGTGGTGATACATATTTCACTCTCTGTACTTGTTTACATGCAGAGATGAAATGAATTAAAGCTACACTGGTCACCCAACATTCATCATACATACCGGCTACGTTCAGTACATGCAAACATTATTTTCACTCATAACACATTAAACGCTTAACTTTAAATGAAGACAACAGTAAAACTTGAACCGGGCGAAAAGGTGAAATCCATCATCAACTCTATAGGACTCAACTGGAGAGCTCTTTGTCTTTTTACTCCAAATCTCACCATCTGCATTCAGAAGCCCAGTCACTCAGGCATGCACTGTAGACAGGCTCAGCCAGAGTCGTACATGTCAACAAGTTTAGCTATTGCTGTTTTTAGTGTGCCACATTTTTTTTTTCTTTTGTATTACTATTTAATGGTTGGATCTCGAAATTTAGACTTGCAAACTGAGCCCTCATAGACCTTGCTGGCCTGCTTCTGAGTTCTCATGTTTGGAAGCTTGAGAGTGGGGAAGGGATCTGGAGTTTGTAGAAAATTTGGGACAGCGCCACACTACTGAGTCAAACGGACGATCAGCAACCTTGTGGAAAGGGAGAGTGTTTTTAGTAGGTACTCGCATCTCTACCTTGGTGGAAAAATGCCATCGACATGGGACCCAGGGTTTAAAAAAAATCTAAACAAAAACAACATTAGCCAAACTTGCACTATATGCCTTTGGGTTTGTTGTTGACACACCATCCTCAAATCCCTCCCAGTTTTGAAACAGAGCTACAACACAACTTAACAGACCTTACAGGATGACTAAATGTTACAACAGCAGTGGCCTTGGCTAACATCCAGCGGCCGGCCGCCCGCCCGCCATGTCAGCAGCATCGCAACTTCTCATCAGTTACACACTGCTCTTATATTTGACAAGCAAAATTGTATCTCCTTGTTGATGTATGTTGGTTGTTTATCATTCTGTTTTAAAAGAAAAGAGAAATGTGTGAAACTTTGTGGAAATTCAAAGATGTCCTCTTTTTTTTTGCCCTTCAAACACTGACCTCGCTATTATATTTTTTCTTACTTAAGAAATCAAGTTGGTTATTATATATTGTCATGATGTTAATGATGACTATGATCACTTATTTACTCGCTGTACAAGGTGTCCTCCTGCCTGCCTGTGTGTGCATGAAAGGAGCGTTGACAGTATGACCGAATGGAGGATGTGATGAAGATGATGATGACCGGGAGAGTCTGTGTTATTGCTACAACATTGAATGTTTTTTGTTTTTTTTGTCCATGAGAGATTCATGAAAAACATGTGCGTGTGTGGATGTATATGCATTTGTGTGCTTGACTGACTTGTGATAGCTAAAAAGTTCAAAAACATTGGCACTATTGCATATGTCTCTTAAGTTGTGTTTTTAGCAGCATTTTGTTCCTGTTTGTATTTTTTTTTTCTGTCAAATGCAATAAGAGAATGATATTTTGTTTTTAAGACAAAGTAACCAACTGAAGGCATTTCTGTTCAGATGCCAAATCCTACCATACCAAGCTGAGCTGGAACAGTGTTTTACAGACACGTTAAAGACATTACATATGTTTTACTGTTTTTGTTTTGTTTTGTTTGTTCAATATGTATCAGTTTAAATTAAGTCAGTCCTTATTATCACTCCTGTTCAGGATGTTATCATTTATTTCAGATGTGACAAAAAGGAGAGGAAAATAATTTAAAGCAGAAAAGGACACGATAATAAAGGTTGAATTGAAGTGAGTGTCGGCTTGCTGTTTTGAGCTGTGCGATCAAGGGGTTTGTTAAGTAATTTAACCAGTAGGATGTCAGGTATTAACATGACAGTTTTCTCTGCTGTTTCAAACTGCCACCCAGAGTTTGATGGACAGAGATAAACAGACTAAAGAAGAGAAAAACGTTTTAAGTTGTTTTTTTCCCAAAGCTGTTTTCAAACTAATGAGAAATTTATTGTCGAATATATTTTCTGTGGTTTACACTTTTGTTCATTTAAATACCAACCTTGTAGTAGAACCACTGCCTTGCTTAGATTGTTTTTTTTTTTAAATCTATCGAGAAAATATCAAACACTTTTGTTTTAAACGAAATATTAACTTTGCTTCCTGCTCCTTGTTCATACCTGCAGAAACCTGCAGCTGCAGCGCAGCGGCGGCTTTAAGAGCATCCGGGCATCTGTGCAAGTCTCCGGATGACATCATCGATATTGTCAATGGTGTAAGCTGGGAGAGAGAGAGGGAGCTGGGTGGGGGTGTGTGAGTGGGGGAGACGGAGGAGAGCAGCCAGGGAAAAGAGAGAGAGCGATCTCACTATCTGGATTTTCCATATAAAATACACAGAAATAAATCGTGACAGGTTGAATCGTCCGGAGTCGCGTGGATCGGGTGCTGTCGGATCAGCTGTTGTTGTTTTGTTTGTTTGTTTTTTTCTCTCCTACGGGGAAACCGAGGGTGGGGGGGGTGGGTCTGTGTTCGGAAGCCGGAGCCGAGGTCACACATCTCCGAGGTTATTATGAGCCGTCCGGAGCCGCGCCGGTGCATCGCTGTCCAGGGTCCTGAGTGAGCCAGAGGCGACCACGGAGCCTGATACAAGCCGGTGAGGAGGTGGTGGAGGTGTGGTGCGAGTGTAGCCTGTGCTGTCCAGTCGAGGTGTCTGAAGCCTTATGTGTGTGTGTGTGTGATGGTGTCTGGGCTGGACACATAGAGTCATACTGGGCTGTAGAGGTTTGGGGGTGCGCTTGTTTAGTGGTCCAGAGAGGAGGGTGCGGTTGTGGGGATTATTCCCACATCTGATGGTCACTGAGGGGTGAAGTGTGTGTTTTTGTGTTGCCCCCACCCCCCTCCATTCCCGCTCTTGTGGTATCTGGGGCAACTGCACCAAGCATCCTCGGCAACATCACATCACGCTTGTGTGTTTTGGCTCCTGTGAGGATGTAGTTTTGCAGGAGTGACACAACACGGCAGAGGTAAAGGGTTTGGTTCTGTGCACCAGTGGCTTCCTCTGCCTTAATTCCACTGCACTATGTGTGTGGATGGGTGTGTGTGTGGGGGGGTCTGCTCTGCAGCCAAGACAAAAAATTAAAAAAAAAAAACTTAGTCAGCAGTTCACGTGATGCCAAAGTGGCGTGTAAAGCAGCGCATCTGTTGAAAAGCCTGCAGTCATTCCCCACTTTGAAGTCCTTATGTCACTGCTGCTCATGGAGACGAGGCCTCGCCGAGGAAAACATGACTCATTGGGATTTTGTCAGGGGACTCCGGGCAGAGGTTCATGCAAGATGCTGGTACACACGACCAGACTCCCTTTGAAGTGCTGTGGGAAGAGTGTGATAGATGCTGACTGTAACCCCCCCAGTCCCCCCCCCCAACCCCAGCCCCCTGCAGCTCAAGAATAAATCATGTTATACAACTCCACGCTCTGCTCCTCTGTGCTCTCACTCTCTCTCCCCCCGTGCAACACTTCAGTGGCCCACATTGTTTCCCTCGGGGACGGCAGCGTTTATTATCACGTGCTCTGAAGGTGTGACGACTGTAACTGAGGTTTGTCGCCCCGCATCCCGCGTGCTTTGCCTCCCCCTGCGTGTTTGGACTCATCGAGTCACCACATGGTTGGAAATGAGCAACATTTTCCTCCCTTGGTTCCAGTGATTCAGCCGAAGCTTCACTACGTCACCGGTTTGGCTCAGTGAATTGCACTTTTCAGACTTTCGCGTCTCTCCTTTCCATTCCAGCTTTCCACTTTATTTTCGTTTCAGTGACACAGCAGCGCAGGGGCCCGTAGCTTTGAGTCTAAAGCCTGCAGCTTTGCACCACAGTGTCCTTTTACTCTATTGATCACCAGTGATTGATGGCAGCTCGGTGTGTGTGTGTGTGTGTTTGTTTCTCCTTATGCGTGTGTTTACTCTTTCAGTGAGTTGAGAAGCTCAGAAGCCATGGAGCTGAGGGTGGGGAACAAGTATCGCCTCGGGAGGAAGATAGGGAGTGGATCCTTTGGAGATATTTACCTCGGTGAGTTTTTTTTTTTTAATTACTAACTGCCACATGTAAATATCACGGGTGAAGAGAAAGCTGCAGATATGCTGTAATTGCACCTTTGCTTTCTCTCCCGCCAGGCTCAAACATTGCTACAGGCGAGGAAGTAGCCATCAAACTGGAATGTGTCAAGACCAAACACCCACAGCTCCACATTGA
Source organism: Trinectes maculatus (assembly GCA_016785345.1). Classification (NCBI taxonomy): domain Eukaryota; kingdom Metazoa; phylum Chordata; class Actinopteri; order Pleuronectiformes; family Achiridae; genus Trinectes; species Trinectes maculatus. Next base: position 105,132 of record JAFBJQ010008367.1, on the reverse strand, counting down.
GAGCAAGTTCTACAAGATGATGCAGGGTGGAGGTGAGAGGCATCACAGACTTTTGAAAGCTTTACGCGGGGGCACTGAGAGGAGGTGACGGTTTTCGTGCGTGAAGGCTACTGATTGGTCGATAGAGTTCTTGAGGGGCATATGCAAAGGTCATAGTTGTCTCTGAGACAATGCAGTGTGTTGTGAGACCTTGAAAAGCACTGGTGATGTTATGAGGTTACTCCAGGACACCGAGACATCATCGTCCAGAGAATTGAATTCAGCTCAGGTTTGATGAGATAAATGAATGGCGACTCATCATGGCTGTTGAGAAGGCCTGAGAGGTGATTAAGTGTTGCAAGTTAACGATGCGATGAACAGATATTGTATAAGATGAAGATTTGATTGAGCTCCAGATGGAAATTCACATGTGATGCAGAGACAGACTAAGAGGTAATAAAAGATAAAACCTTCATAAGAAATTAAAAGATTAAATTGAAATGTGAATTCAAATAGATGAATGGTTAAATTAGTTTAAAAACCTAACGAATGAAACAGTTTACACTAATAGATACATGGCTGAAATAATAAACAAATTAGAAATAAAGCTGTTCTATTAACCTTTTCTATTTCTATTCAAACTCTCATTCTCCCTCCTCCTCTCCCATCAGTGGGGATCCCGTCTATTAAGTGGTGTGGAGCCGAAGGCGACTACAACGTCATGGTCATGGAGCTGCTCGGCCCCAGCTTGGAGGACCTGTTCAACTTCTGCTCCCGCAAGTTCAGTCTGAAAACCGTCCTGCTGCTGGCCGACCAGATGGTGAGACAGACAGACAGACAGACAGACAGACACACTGTCTGCAGTCCGCACAATAAAACATAAGCTCTCATCAGACTCTCAGCATAGCTGCTGAGTCAGTAGTTTCCACACTGTCACTAATAGGCCCATTGACAGTCCCTCTACAGAGAAATTCCACATGGCGACAAATAAACAACAGATGAACACAATTATAGGTCATTTCATATTTTAGACAATTATTCCTGATTGCATCTGTATGTTACTCCATAAAAGTCAGTTCCAAACTAGGACATGGAGGCTCTGCAAGGCCACGTAATCCTCAACACATAGGTCAGCATGTGATGTCTCCGATGAGCCTGTTTAATCCTTCATATGTTATTCTTCACTCCACAAACTGCACATTTCTTCTTTTTGTCCCATTTTCTCTCGGTCACTCTGACCTCTTTTCCCGATCGTTTCTGCTGTCGCGGCAAACTCGCACTTTTCTGAAGCGCACAACAACAAATGGTTTTCAGAATAATATCGTGTTTGAAATGAAAGATAAGCTTGGAAAGATGCAAAAAAGAAAAACACTGTTTTCCGTCTGGCTGCTGCAGATCAGTAGGATAGAGTACATCCACTCCAAGAACTTCATCCACAGAGACGTGAAGCCCGACAACTTTCTCATGGGCCTCGGCAAAAAGGGTAACCTCGTCTACATCATCGACTTTGGCCTGGCCAAGAAATACCGCGACGCCCGAACGCACCAGCACATCCCCTACCGCGAGAACAAGAACCTCACCGGCACTGCTCGCTATGCCTCCATCAACACCCACCTGGGCATCGGTAAGACAACGCAGGCAGAGGTGGGCCATGGTGTTAGTGTTGGTGTGAGTGTGTGTTTCTCCTTTCACCTTCGTCTCCTTCCCATTCCCTCCTCTGCTCCACAGAGCAGTCCAGGCGAGATGATCTGGAGTCTCTGGGCTACGTTCTCATGTACTTCAACCTGGGCTCTCTGCCCTGGCAGGGCCTCAAGGCTGCCACCAAGAGGCAGAAGTATGAGCGCATCAGTGAGAAAAAGATGTCCACCCCCATTGAGGTGCTCTGCAAAGGATACCCCTGTGAGTAAAGATGGATGAACATCCGAACAAGGATCAACATCTCACCTGTTTCAGGTGGATGTGATGTATCGCATCACCTCTCTGTCGTATTGTTTTCCAGCTGAGTTCTCCACTTACCTGAACTTGTGTCGCTCCCTGCGTTTTGACGACAAGCCCGACTACTCGTACCTGAGGCAGCTCTTCAGGAACCTCTTCCACAGGCAGGGCTTCTCCTACGACTACGTGTTCGACTGGAACATGCTGAAGTTTGTGAGTGTCCCACGTTTGTGGAGAGAGAACTTCCGGGTGAAGTCTTTTTGGACTGCGTGTCCGTCCCTTCACGTGTCCACTGTTCCTCTGCGTTGCAGGGTGCCAGCAGGACAGCAGAGGATGGAGAGAGAGAGAGGAGGGAGGGAAAAGACGGAGAGGAGCGAGCAGGAGGAGGAGGCCAAAGAGGAGCTGGAGGTCGCGCTTTGCCACCTGGTCCGAACCCCTCAGCGGCTAACAGGGTCAGGAATGAGGCTGACGCCGCTGCTCCGTCCAACCAGGCCACGCGTGGCGTCCAGCAGTCAGGTCAGCTGTTGTGTGGTCTTGCGTGTTTGGAAGAAAGTGTGAAAACAGCATTGGATCTTATGTGTGCGTGCGTGTGTGTGTGTGTGTGTGTGTGCAGGTAACCGCTCACCTCAGGCGGGCAGAGCAGAACGAGCCGAGCGAGAGAGGAAGGTGGCCATGAGGCTTCATCGCGGGGCCCCCGCCAACGTCTCCTCCTCTGACCTCACTGCACGCCTTGACCAGTCCCGCATCACTGCGTCACAGGTAGGAAGCGAGTGAGATGAAGTTAGTTAGTGAGAATAGATTAATGTGGCACTGTCTCTGTTTTAACATTTAGAACTGGACTCTCTTCAGTCTCCTGAATGACTATATGTGCACAGGGGTCGCGGGGGTCACCAGGTGTCTCTCCCTTTGTTCTGCTTCAGACTTCTCATCTTTCCTTCTTTCACAGGTCAGTGTGCCGTTTGAACATCTGGCTAAGTGACTTCAACCTGACTGACCGGAGGTCAGGTCGGCGGCAGGTAGGGACATGCATGACGCTTACAGGCCGACACTTTAGCCTGTTTTTGTGCACATTTTTATTTTACATCTAACATTTCTCTTCCTTGTTTTTGTCTGTTGTGGTTCAGCAGCTGCAGGGTAGCAAATACCCATTACTTTTCAAATGGATGAATGGAAACATGAATGAGTGGAGGAGAAGTGGAGGAGGAGTGGCGCAGGAGGTGGAGGAGGTGTCGCGGGCCCTTCAAGAGGGCGCCGGGGGCGTCCGTGTGTCTGTCAGTGCTGTGTGAGCGTGCTCAGTGTTCAAAGAAACGCTGAGATGATGGAAAACCACTAAGACAAACAGACTTTTGGCTGGAGCGACTTTTTCAAAGTGCGGCCAGAGGAGACAGGGGGTGGGGCAACACACAGGCCCCGCCCCCTCCTCACTCATATCCACCTGCCCATCAACTCAGAGGCTCAAACCACAGACAAAAGAAAAAAAACCCCCATCAAACTGCACAAATGGACTAAATTTCAGTTCTTCTGTGGTTTACACCTGTGATAAATAATAAAAAAGCAATGATCAACCTGCTAATGTTGGAGCGCCACATCTGCTGCTTATGGTGTTCTTGATTATATTGCTATAATAATGAATAATGAAAATATACACAACGATGGAGATGAGCATAAAATGAAAGTGTATTTAGGCCTGTAATAGAAATGGTGAATGTGAACATGGAGCCATGAGGAGATCGGGGGGGGAACATGGAGCCATGAGGAGGGGGGGGGGGGGGGGTCAGTAAATGTCAGTGTCCGTCCGTCTGTGTGTTGTTGTTGTTGTCTTCAGTATTCGTTTTGCCTTCAGCTTTGCGTTAGTGAGTCGAGGGAAAGGAGAGACAGGAGAAAAGTGATGCTAATGAATGGTCCACAGATCCTAACAGATCTGGCCCGGACATGGTGACCTCTCAGTTCAGAGTGTGTCTTCACCAGGTAACACTGGAACAAGACGCCCGGGAGGTGAGGACAGGATGAAGGGAGGGCCTCCAGAATTGTACGATATGACGGAGCCTTAGTCCAGCTCGTAACTCCAGATATGAGAAGACTTAAGAACGCTATAAGATCTCGGTGTTGCTGTTACCTTTGTATGATTGTTTTTCCGGTTTGCAGTTTTTGTTTGATACACCATGTAAAATGTGTAGATACCTAAAATGGCGAGATGGAGGGAAGAGTACTGTTTATCTCCTGAGAGCCCTGGGACATAGAGTGAAGCGCACAACCTTTCGAGCCTGCCACAGATGTGTGTTTTGGTTGCACACTGTGGCAGGCAATGACAGAACGGTTCCTGATAACATGTGAATGTTTTGACCCAGGCCTGTCAGGATGGACGGAGGTCACCGAGGGAAAGCCGCTGACTGATGTCCTGTACATTTCTTTACCATGCTTCAACTTTATTACTATATTGATATTTGTGTATATTTTCTGAATCAATAAAAAAAATATACACACCTTATACAGACCTCTCATTGATGTATATTTAGTTTAATTTAATGTTTTCATTTCATAATTATTTTTTGTGAGCGGAACATTAATTCTTGATGCTGGGGGGAATAATCCTTCAAAATAAAGCTTTATATGAAGTTACTTTTAGTTTTAAGAAGTACTGCTAATTATTGTAGTAGTAGATGCTAACACACTCTTGAGTAAACATAGGAAGTTATTAAAAAAATAATTAATCACAGTTTATATGAACAAAATCCACTGTGTTGTGGAGCTAAGAATAGTCGCTGCGCATGCTCAGCGCCTGACGCTAAACCCCGCCCCCTCTGTGAAATTGAGCGTGTGATTGGCTGAAGCCGCTGGTCGTGGCAGAGTGGGCGGGGTTAGGGTGATCCGATGCTAATCCTACAGGGATTGGTGTGAAGTCAGCGGAGCGGTACACAAACACCGACTTCAGACGGCGTTAGCGGGGAGAAAAGACAGTCGCGACACGAGTGTAGAAGTCGTTTAACATGAGACACAAAGTTTAAAAGGCGTATTTTGTTGGTGGAAGAAGCGGCGAAGACACAATATGGAGGTCCGGGCAGCAGCGGTGCGTCTGTGAGGACGACTGGTGTCTGCGTTTGTTTATTGCTGCTTGTTAGCTCGTGTGGCGGAAGGATTTAAATCAGTCGCCCGTGTAACCAGGTGAGCCTCGTCCCGGAACCACGTTTGACTTCTATATACACACAAACACCAGTTCACCAAAACTAATAACAAGTGTTTACTTCTTAATTACAGAGCTAACAGTTGTCTGCTCAAGCGTCGCGGTGAGTCTCCTGAAGCTATGCTGCTTGTTGTGTTGTTTGTGTTTGTACACTCGTGAATTCAGGTTGATTCACTGTGTTTTTTTGTTTTTTTCAGTAGAGTTAATCCCAGTGTTGTTGCCTAAATCAGTGTGTTAATCCAGTCTGGCATAATTACTTATTGTGTACTATAAACACACCACAGTGTCTGCCTCCATCACCCCTGCCCATCTGTTGCTTTGCTTTATGACTGACCCCCTGCCTCTGTGGTGTATTAGTGTGTGTGTGTGTGTGTGTGTGTGGATGCTGATGCCTTCACTTCTTCTCATTGACATGTGGATCTGCTGACACAACATATTCTCTCACACATATATTCCTTCTGTCAGTGTCTAATTGAGTTTGCATTTATCGAACCACCAGATTCAGTGACTTTTCATTAACATAATCAGTTTTGTATAGAAACAACATGGGGGCTTGTGTGTGTGTGTGTGTGTGGCGGGTGGGGGTGGTAGCGTGACGCCTGTCTGTCATTGTCTGCACTGTTTGTTCTGTGTCCAATGTGACTTTCAATTACCATGCCTCTAGACATAATAGGTGTCACTGTCGTTGTCTGTAGCCTGCTCTTTTATCATTGTAATCTTTGTTTACATCTTGCATTGTGTGGGAGCCTTTTCCTGCCCCCCCCCTCCCACTTCACTTTCCTGTCTCCCCCACGCTCCGTGACCACATGACAGCTGTCTCTCGCTGTGCATGAGCAAACACCCACTGAGAATACGACTGCATTATTGTTTAGTCACTGACACGCTGCTGCTTATGGGACGTTTCCTCTGGACACTTCAGGTCCAGTCATCTTCAGGAGCTGTGTGTGGTGGTTGCAGCGGTGGAGATGGTCTCTGTTCATCTGCACCTAAATGTAGTCTGACTGGAGGCTGTCGATTCTCGTCTGAGTCACTTGGTCAAATGTGGAAAAATGTGCAGTGGGAAAGAGCAGCGTCAGTTGTTTTGGACTGGATCAAGTTTGATAATATCAAACTACATCTATTGCTTATGATGGAATTAGGTTGCTCCTTTTTATTGAAAACACTAGATTTAAATGGGTTATAAATGGGTTGAATTCATTCCTGACTTGTGTTGAAATGTCTGTTAATCCTCTATCTGGCTTCCTGTCGCAGATTACACATTGCCCTTTATGACATAGTGTGAGATCTATATTCCAGGTTAATGATTGCAAGTGGAAATCGTTGATGTTCATACTTTGTGGATTGTGTCATTGCATAATCACTATGCTCTGTGTCTTTTTGTCCAGATGTTGAGGTTGTGGAGGCGAGATGTGCCGCTCTCAGAGAGGCTGGGAGAGGACTCTCCTATGGCCCCGGCACCTGGCCCTCCACCCACAGCAGCACCAACAGGTCCTAACATTTCCTGGCTTCCTGAAGCCCCCATGCTGAACCCTGAGCAGCCAATCTTCCTCATGACTCCCGCAGCACAGGCTGTGTCTGGCTTCTTCGTGTGGACCGCCCTCATCCTCACCTGTCACCAGGTAGCGACTTCCGCACAGTACAGGAAGAGGGAGGGGTATCAATCATCAGGTTATTAATTCAACATACTGTGAGCAATGAGGCTGCATTGAGTCAGCTGGATGTACAGATGGTGTTTTACTGAAGGTAATGCAATGATTTCATTGCTGGGGTTCGTGAAACTGAAAAGCAACAAAGTTGATGTGTCAATGTGTTTTGTTGTATCTCAAAGTCTTTGTAGAAATACATACATTAAAATAAAAAAATACTATTTTTGTTATTTGAATGTTTAAGGCGTCTCCTCTGTTTTCTTTCAGATTTACATGCATCTAAGGTTTTACAGCTCACCTCGGGAGCAGCGGCACATCGTGAGGATCCTCTTCATCGTTCCTATCTACGCCTTCGACTCCTGGCTCAGCCTCCTCTTTTTCACTAATGACCAGTACTACGTCTACTTTGACACCGTCAGGGACTGCTACGAGGGTAAGCATGTGCTTTTGATATGCCGGTCTGTGTTTGCAGTGATGACGCAAACAACTAGGACGAGGACATGTCCATCCGTTCTTCACAAATGACTCCACCCACACAGTAAATGTTTATTTTACAAAGTGCCCTCTCACCCTTACTACATTCCTCTTTTCCTTTGTACACTGAACATGGATTTTCCCCCTTTGAGGCTCGGAACCTCATGTAACCTTGTTAAATGTTATGGATTGGTGGAACTGTCAATCCATATTTTGTAATTCACTATTTAACTTTACATGTTCAATATCCTTGACACACAGGTGAAGTTTTTATTTTTGAATGTGTTTACCATTTAATGGATGAGGCAAACAGCACAACTGAAGCCTGGTGCTCGTCTCGAATGGGTAAAAGGCGGTGAAGGCAGCTGACTGCCTCCGCTCGCCATTCTCCGGTATCAGCTGTGACGTTCAGGATTGAAATAGAAAGCTCACTGTGACACTTCCTGCGTCGGCGAACTGATGATGTCACGTACATTCCTGTGTGGTGTGGGGGCGCTCTCGGTATGGCTCTGTTGTTAGTAGTCGTCACGTCCCTCCTGTTAGACAGATGGCTCTCCTCTTTTTTCCTGTCCTCCTCCTCCTGACACCATCTTCCTTCTCCTCTCCTCCTCCTCTTTGCCCTCCCCTCCCCTACAATGCCGCTGAGCCCTGCCTCGATCTTTTCCTCTGCAGGGATGACCGACCTGTTGCATGGCAACTGCGCTTGCAAATCTTTGTCATCAACTCGAATGGCTGCATCAGATAACGAGTTTCTCTCAAACTTGTAGTGAAGTTTGCTGTCTCGTTGTATGTAGGCCTGCTGTGTCACCGTGGTAACAAAGAGTGCTGATGGGGAGGGGGTCCCTGGGAAGAAGTGAAGGAGCATTATGGTAAACAGATAGGACAGATAGCAGAGCAGCTGTCATCGTTCAGCTCTGTGCAGCAGCGTTTGTGTTTACATCAGACAGTGAACGAGCATGAGTGGCATCTATTAGGTATTGTCTGACGTAAGACAGTGTGTGTGTGTGTGTGTGTGTGTGTGTGTGTGGGGTGACATAACAGTCACTGCCATAAGTACAGATCAGCTCAGAGACTGCGACACATTCAAACAATCACACGCCTAAGATGCTGTTCATCCCATTCACACATTTGCAGTTCACTGATAAATTCCTGCCAGAATCACCATATTTACCTCACAACCATGGTCGCACAAACACATCCTCCTCCTGAGAGTGTGAACATGCACGCACACACACACACATACACACATACACAGTGCTTTGGGGATAACAGGATTAGCCTGGTGGTGTTTTTCTAGGAGCTTCTTGGTCGTCATCCTCTCACCAAGGCAGCAGAGAGTGCAGATAATCCACTGGCCACAGGAGACTGTCGGGTGAAGCACAGTCACATGGGAAGTGTGTGTTTGTGTGTGTGTTTGTGTGCGTGGCTGTGGCTCATTGTCCATGAGACTCTCAGCCATAAAGGGAATCATACATATATAACTTTGTCTCACAAATATTAGACGTGAAGCTGTCGCAGGAGCATTTACTACCAGACTGGACGAGTAGTTCACTGACCTGTCCAGGTCCAGCACAGCCATCAGAAATAATATCTGCTTAGAGATAATTACAAGGAACGTTTTCCCTTCTTGTGGTTCCCCAGCATTTGTTATTTACAACTTCCTGAGTCTGTGCTACGAGTACCTTGGGGGAGAGAGCGCCATCATGGCTGAGATCCGAGGGAAACCCATCGAGTGAGTATCAGATCCAAAACCTTTAAACATAACACGTGTCCCTTGTCTCCGGACTGTTCATTGTCCACGAGTGTCGGAGACGACTCTTGTTATCTTCATGTGCTTCAGAAAGAATAAACGGAGCGTTGTTTGGTCAGGTCCAGCTGTATGTACGCCACCTGCTGTCTGAGGGGGAAGGCCTACTCCATCGGCTTCCTGCGCTTCTGTAAGCAGGCCACTCTGCAGTTCTGTGTGGTCAAACCGCTCATGGCCGCCATCACCGTGATCCTGCAGGCCTACGGCAAATACAAGGATGGAGACTTCAAGTAAGTGATGCAACCACAGACTGAGTTGTAGCTCCTTGTACTTTATTGAGTGAGGAATAAACCTACAGTTACACCATTAACATCCTTCTCTCATGACTTCTCTCTTCACAGTGTTGCCGGTGGTTACCTGTACGTAACCATCGTCTACAACATCTCAGTCAGCCTGTCTCTCTATGCCCTGTTTCTCTTCTACTTCGCCACGAGGCAGCTGCTCAGCCCTTACAGCCCCATGCTCAAGTTCCTCATGGTCAAGTCGGTCATCTTCCTCTCCTTCTGGCAGGGTAGGGGAGCTGCTGTTAACGGTGGAAATATGCAGCATGAGTACAGTTTGACCTTTATTTACCGTTGTCTTCTTATTTGTGGTCAGGCATGTTGCTGGCCATCCTGGAGAAGTGCGGCGCCATCCCTCAGATCAACTCGCTGGAGGTGACTGTTGGCGAGGGCACGGTTGCTGCTGGTTACCAGAACTTTATCATCTGCATCGAGATGTTTTTTGCAGCGCTGGCTCTGCGCCACGCGTTTACGTACAACGTCTACATGGACAAAAGTCTGGATTCCCAAGGTGAGACGACTCCGGGGGAGATGAACAGTCAGGGATAGGAAGAACGACTGGGAACACTTTCTGCTCCTCTGCTCACTTTGTTCTTCCTTTATTTCCGTAACATTCCTTAATGTCATTGTGCTGGTGTACAATGTACGACTTATCTTCTTATCCATTATCCTTTTCTTGTATTTTTCCCCGCTCTCATTTCGCACCCCCCCGTCACATCACTGCTGCTTGTTTGTTCTCCTTTCTCCTTCACATCAATCTTCATCTCTCTTCTTTTTCTCTCTCTGCTGCTCCATCAAGGACCTGTTCCTCCGTACGGAGAGTTTGGTAGGTCGCACACACAGCGTGTCTTTGTCAGTGGCCTTGCACAGAGTTACAAGTTACTCTCAGTTTTTCTTTTTCTATTCATGATTTTGAATGGGATTTGGTTCGTTTTACTTGTCACCGTTATTGTCTATATTTTTTGTGTTCTTGTTTTCTTTACCACTTTCCTACTTGTTTGTTTCCTCCTTTTTCCCTGTTCCTTTCCGTCTTAAATTCCTCCATACCACTGTGAACCCTCTCCCAGTCTGTTCCCTCTCTTTAAATCACTCCCTCTGTCCCTGTGCACGTCTCTTTCACCCATCGCCCCTCTAACTGTTGAACACCTCTTAAATCACACATGCCCCATTCCTCTCCTCTGTTTGTCCTCCCCTGTTTTCTCACTCCACCAAATCATTCCTCCTCGCCATTTGTCTTTTTTCTTTTCTCTTCCACACTTCCTCATTCCTTCTTGTTTTTCCTTACAAACATTCCCTTCCGTCACTTTGCTTTCTTCCTCTCCTCCATTTGATTTAACCATATATCCACCCTCGCTTAACGTTGTTCCCTTTCTCTCTGTCTTTTTAAATCCCTACAGCTCCATTTTTAGTTTCTCTAAATCACTTTTCCACCTCCCCTTTATTTCCCTCGTTCCTCCCTCTTTCCTCTCTTTTCAAAACTCTTTCTTTCACCTCCTTTCCTGGCCACTAACTGTTTGTTTTTCCTGTGTCCTGCAGGCCGCTGTGCCCCATTGAAGAGCATCTCCAGCAGCCTGAAGGAGACGATGAACCCTGGTGACATGGTCCAAGACGCCATTCACAACTTCTCCCCTGCGTACCAGCAGTACACCCAGCAGTCGACACTGGAGCAGGGGGCTCCGCCGCCTGTGTCCCGCAGCCACGGTGCTGTTAGTGCCGGTGGGGACACGGAGAAGACGCTCCTGCTCAGCTCTGATGATGAATTTTAACGCAGTAGAGGCACAAACAGGCAGGAGACACAGCACAGCTGAATCTGCTTCAGACAGAGGTCTGGATGTCGGATGGTACTCAGTGCTCTTGTGCAGCTGGTCCTCATCAGTGCGATGGATTATTGAGTTGTGTGTTTGTTGTTCCTGACTTTGAGACTTTGCTCATGAATGCGTGGACCCGGTTGGGTACATGTTTCTGTTCCCACGCTGTTATTTGGTTGGAACACCCTGAGCTGGTTTGTGTGTTTAAACCAACAGGCAGAAAATAACCAGGGTTGTTTTTTTTTGAGTCAGACTTGTACATTAAAATCCAAATTGACTGAAGAACTGTAGTTTTCTGGCTTTAATAAGGTTATAAAGGTTTAGCATTTTAGCTATGTGTGTTTTTTCCTTTGGTTTATATATGTTTCAGTTGCACGAAAGACTCATGACTGTGGGAGTCAAACCGGGATCGTTGGTATTTTAGTCCAGGTTCAGATCCACTGCACTACAGACAGACCAGGCAACTACGCTGACTTATCCCTATGTGCTGTGTTTCTGTAGGTTTTAGAAATTAAAACACCTGTTGTAGTTTTATTTGACCAGTAGCCAGAATAAATTATATGATTGTCTACAAATTGTCAGACAATTTTAAGAAAACAGAATAATAATGTAACTTTTACGCTGGAGACATATGTGCACTATATGTGTGTATGTATGTGTGTATGTATGTATGTTGGTGTATATATATATATATATATATATATATATATATATATATATGTATATGTGTGTGCAGATGCGGTGCACTGCCACAGCTGGATTCTGCAAGTGTGCGTGCACCTAATGATCGTGATGGTTGTTCATTTTGAGTCCCTGTGGTTTTCTGATGCTTGTTGACATGAAAACACTTAAAACGAAGGTGTTGTCATTGTTGTTACAAATTACACAGGAGGATATATACTTGTGGTCTGATAGTTTGTAAACCCTGGTGTGTCTCGTGATTTAAAGGGAAATTAGTTGCCATGATGTGGGACAGGATTCAGAGGGGAGACCAGGTCTGTAACACGAGTATGCACAGATCAATGTTGTTGTTCTTGTTACTGATGGAACACACAAGGCGGAGCAGATTATAGATTTTAAAGTGCGTCTGCTCCAGTGGGCGGCAAGAGTGAAGGGCAGCAGAGCTGGTCAGGATTACGCTGGTGTAATCGTTATTTGAACGGCCGGGATTAAAGCTGGAGCAGGTTCAATCACTGGAGCTCTGCGGGACACAATGTAGGTTAATGGGATTGAGGGGTTAAAAAAACAAGTGGAATATAGGTTAAAGTGCACAGTAGCTACTTCTGCTCCATAGAGGATAAAGTTGAACAGAAACTCCCTTTATGTGCTTAAAAGTACTTAAGTTTTCAGCTGTTTCACTATAAAAAAATCCTTTGTTCTGAGATTAGGTAGTTTTGAAAGCTAAAAAAACACAAACTGGATTTTTTTAAAAATGTCACCACAGTGGGGATTATTTTTATCCTGACTCATAATTGGAGGTCTTGCATCATCTGAAGTCTGAGTCATACCCAGTCTGCCAACGTGTTTACTGTAACTGCTTTCACTGCACTGCTGTTTCTCTGTATGAACACCAGGGGGCTGTGTGGAACAGACATGAATATGTTGACGCTCTTAAACAATTATCACTCGCTTTAAGCTTTGTGCATTAATAAACTGGAAAAGTTGCTTTTGTCTGAGGGTCGGACTTGCTTTTTGTCTGATCATCACTGTTTGTTTGTTTGTGTGTGTGTGTGTGTGTGTGTTTGTGTGTGTGTGTGTGTTCAGCTGAAGCCTAGGCCTGGGACAGCAGCCACAGGTCTTTTCATTTCTTCTGCCTTACATAATATTCGTTTTAATTAGGGATGGTTGTCTTGTCTGTAGACAGAAGCTGCAGTCTATTTTTAGACATGGCTGTCTGGGTATTTATGTTGCTACAGTTTCTCATTCATACAAACTGGACTTTTCATGACTGAGCTCTTGTGTTTTTGGTGCTTGAGAGTAGATAGTAAATGAGCACATTTAAAAAAGGAACACGCCACCATTTTATGCTTTTTATGCAATTAAAATCGTTCTACAAAGTCGTGATTAAAAATTAAAAACGCACCATTTTATGTACAATATGTACAACATTTATTATAATTAATATTTAAAATAGACAATGTACTTAAATTTTCACAATAGAAAAAATACAAGTAATAAATACAAAGACCATTTTTGTTTTGCAAGTATTACAAAACATCCAGCACACACTGACAGATGTGAGACGTTAAAATATTGAGAATAAATGCGTTGCCACACTGATATTCATATAGCTAAATATATGCCTCATTTCTTATGAAGTGACCTGTCAACACAGCCTAATGTGTTACAATGCCTGCTTATAAATGATATTGCTAGCACTATTCAGTGGCCTATTCTCTGAGCTCCAGGTTTGTCGAAGCATGAACCAGATCTATGACTGATGGAGGTTTTCAAGTGTATAAAACGCCACCGCTTCCCACCTTCTTCCCCACTGCGCCTCGCCCACTGCCTACTTTCTGTCTCCATCATCTGACAACTCCTCACCCCTTCTTGTCTCCTCCTCATTTCCATCTTTATCTCCACCCCTCTGCCCCCACTCATCACTTCCTTTAACATCCTGTATTTCTGCCTATCAATTCATGAGTGACCTCAATTTCTCACACAAATAACATAAAAACCATCATAGAAAAATAATATCCCTCTAAGAATCCACTATGACAAGTCAGTACAAACATAGCAAAAACACACACACACAAAAATCTTCATACAGCAATATGGCCATTGGCTTTGAGCATATTTCTACACAGCTAATAATTAACATTTTGCAAAGTAATCATCATCGCCACACAATACAATTAGACATGAGAATATTCTCAGACTAGTCATAAGTAAGTACTTCTGAAAATAGATAAAACATCACAGCACTCGTTAGCTTGTCTTTTATAATATCTACCTTTAAATACAAATAAAATATAGAATATATCTCTGATAAATGTCACTCAACATTTTCGTCTCTCAACGGCACATAGAAACATTACAAATAAGAACACAAAGTCGGGAATGTTTGCAGAGGTTTTGCATCGTTTCGAGCTCAATACCGACCAGATGCGACTCCGCTTTGACACGTTTTTGGCAAAATGACCAACATCTGCTGTTGGGAGTCTACCAGATGTAAAAGAAGGGAAGCCACAGCAGACTGTGGCATAGTTAGAGATCATGAAATGGGGGAATTACATCTTAGACAGGAGGAAAATGAAGAGGTGTGGTAAAGAGAGAAAGTAAATGGATGATAATGAACAGGCAAGAAGGAGCGCTAATAGTCTGTCTTTAACCTTTTCTGTTTTAGGTTGGCATCCTTGTAACTCCTACATACGCTGAAGGCACTGCAGTAATGTGGGAAATGTACACAAGCAGTACAAAACCTTTCTTCTCCTCACGTGTGGGGCTAAAACAGGTCAGGGAGCAGTGACGCGCACATTCCTATACTACAAAAAAATCAAAATAAACAGTTTCGAAAGAAATCATGATTCATAAATACAGAGTTTGTCAACTCCGGAGTGTGTGACAACCTTTGCTTCCAAACACAAAATCAGTCAAATAAATCTGAATAATTGGTGCATTTTTTTCTCAAAGCGAATGAGGACAGTGTCAATATTTTCGCTAAGAATGTGAGGAATCTCCCATGGCCCCCTCCTGGATATCAAGTGACACCAGGGTTGAGAAACTCATGCATTAAAGACCGAGTGATTCATACTGTGACACGTGTTCCTCCATGGTGACAGAAAAAAACATGTCCCCTGGGCTGACATGAGAAGAGAGCTCATGACTTGAGACTACAACTGGGCCCAGGGTGCAGACTCTGTGGAGCTGGAGGAAGCAGCATATATGGTACATCAGCTCCACCCTGGCGTTTTGCTGTTGCTCAGGTGTCGTACACTGACGCGGGGAGAAGCCCTGGTCTTTCAGCCACAGTCCGAGAGCACCGTCATCTCGACTGCTGGAGATGTACAGTAACTCTGGTCGAGTTGTGTCTGCGTCCAGTCAGAGTTCAGTTAGTCAATGTCTTCACCCGCGGGAATCAGGGGAGTGAGTGTGAGGATTTTGTGCGTGTCTGTGTGCATCAGTGCTCAACGCCTTGTTTACATTACACCTGTCATATTCTGAGTTTCTATACAAACGGACATCAGTGAATTTCAGACAGGTAAGCTGCAGTGTTATTACACAGCATAAAGTAGAGGACACCTCCGCTCGTCCGAGATGATTTTTCCAGCTCAAACTTTGGGAAACTAAACACAGCTGTTGTGAAACTACACAACACTCTGTCAGCACAATGGATTAAATGATCCTAATGTGAACGAGGTGTGATGCAAACAAGTTTTAGTATTTTCCCATTTGTCTTCCTGTTCTCCAGCATGTGTGTGTATATAGTATATGTGTGTCTGTAGGTGAATGTGTCAATGTGGTGTTGTGTTTGCATTGCAGGTTGTGCGTGCCTCCCCCGAGTCTGGTTCCCGCAGCTCATTCTAGGACGGCTTGTGTTCTCTCTGTGGATGAGGCTGTGGTGGACTCTTGACGATGGTGATGACTGAGGCGGTGTTGAGGCGTGGGGCAGTAGCTAGCAGGTTGCCCCCTCCAGCTTCCAGACCCCTGGCAAATCTCTGGAGAGCAGCCAGACGTGCACCCAGACCCTCCAGCTCTTTCCTCATGCCGGCGTTCTCGGCCCCGAGCCTCTCCACCTCTCTCTGAAGCTCAATTTTCTGCTGCTCCAGGGCCTCGCGCTGGGACACGCGTTTGACTCGGCAGCTGGCAGCATAACCCCGGTTCTTCAAGGTGCGCCGCCGCTGCTTCAGTTTCTGGATCTCATCGCGGGACAGGCCACGCAGGTGGAGGTTCAACTCCCGGACCGAGAGGGACATGAGCTCGCTGTCTGACAGGAAGGGCACGTTCTCACCACATTCCTGCTTCACCTGAAGGTAAGAGAGAAAGAGAAAGTGATGACTGGAGGAAGTGCAGGAAAAAAAAAAGATTTTTTTTTTAAAAAAAGGATTAGAACCGTTAGGAGAGTAAAGCTTCTTTTTAACGTCATTTTCCCCGGAGTGAAAATAGCCCAAGGATATAAACATGACTCATTCTTCTTAAAATAATCAAACGGGTGGTTATTTCTGGCAGCGCTTTACCTTCAGGGCTTTGCTGTTTCTCTCCGTCGTCATGGTCCAGCTGTCTTCAGTTTTTACCCCCTGAGCACCAGTTAACACAGATAGACTCTCTGGAAGCATAGAAGCAGGTCACACCACAACATTAAAATAGGTATGCTGTCACATGTGACTCAGGACAACGTGCTGTTTTGGTTCGTTTCTGGCCTGACATTTACCATCCGCTCACAAGACAGCCAGTCATGCACGATAAAGAAAAGGAGAACCCACAAACGTCGGTCATGCTTCTCCAAACGCGGCCTCTCTCATTTAACTGTGTGGCTTGATGTGAAAGGCGGGGAGGTTTTGAAAGCGACGTGACTTTTTCTGTACGCTGGAATAGGGAGGAGGAACTTATCATGTGTCTGCCCTTTGGTTGCTCAAAGCAGGTGTCCTAACCAACTCCTGCTCCACTTCCTCTTGTCAACACAATAGCAATGGTTCAAGGCTTTCATTGTAAAAAAAAAAAAAAAAAAGTCCAGCTAAACGCAGGCACTTCTCAGGTTGATTTGTCTGTGGCCTAAACTTCACTGTTGTGTTGCTAAAATGACTCTGCACTCCAGCCAGAGTCTGTATAGCTTCTTCTGTTTTAATAGTTAATCAAGACCAACAAGTTCAACCTTGACATCGTTTAACCACAGGGTGTTTTCCAACAGAGCTACGGGGATGTTTGCCCCCATATTGATTGCAACAACTTTTTAAAGTGAGTGGTCTTTTGTTTTGTTTTTTCTTTCACGTTACAGAAACGTAGAAAGGTTTAAAACAAACACCACATATGCACACAGAGGCAAAATACAGCCCTGTTGTTGCCTTTGACCTTTCAGCTTATGAGGAAACAGACTATTATATTATTTATGGTAATTACATGTTAATGTGGTAAGGTATGTTGAATTTCTCCTTGGTTCTTAGAAAGATTTTTTGTTTACGGCTTCAAAACCATATAAAATGTGAGGTATGTAAACATGTGCGTCTCCATTACCCTACTTCAGCAGACAACACTGGCTCTGTTCTGCTGATCCAGGCAACACTTGGGAAAACCCACTCCCCAAGAAGTGAACCACGGGGACAGGAGGAGGAACCATGACACTTGAGTCAAGGACAGATTTCCTCTATCATGGAGTTTCATTTTGACGGATTCAGGCACAATAACGTCACCCAGTGATAGTCAATACAGTGCACTGAGCTAAAAGATCACCCCAGGCCTACAACCAATGCGCAAGTGTGGATCCCGACATGGAACACGGATCCCAGCGGTGTGTGTTTTGCTGAAAATACACCCTGTTTCCCGACATGCGTGGGAAACAGTGTTTGTCCGGTCAGCCGGCGGACTCCGGCCGTTTCGTCAAGTCAGGGTGATTCAGCAATAAACCGCTTGCTCAGCTCCAAACCCCGGAAAACCCTGGAATAGCAGCCGTGACCACGTCTTTCTGTTTGTTATGGCCACACCACAAAGTGTCCCCGCTTCTACTCTGCTATTAATAACACTTACGACCTTGTACTACTATTATTAAATAATAACAACACTATAGCCGAGGAGTGAGGGCAACAAGTGAACGCATCACTGCCGTATAAACACAAGCTACAACCAACACTGTTCATGACGTTAACCAGCTTGATATTTATACTATTTAATATGAAATATACAGATCGTTTTTGTTTCTGTTAACTTCACCCACCCTTGAGGGGAACTGGACAGGCTGCTGCTGTAGTAAACAGCCATCACGAGTGTCCCCGACAACCATTTTAGTAGGATTACAAATAATCGCTTTAAATAGTTTTTTTAAACACAGGTTGTTAATTAAAAGAAGAGTAATGAATGTGTGGTTCTTAAATGCTACTAATATAAAGGCTTAAACATGGACAGCGGGGCTAAATTACCCGCATCATCTTAAACATGCTAGTAATGTTAACGGTTAGCAGCTAGCATCAGCGGATACTAGCGAGCTAAAGGAGATTAGAGCAAACAGCTGCTCGGTTTGTTGATAAGTCCCCGGTGGATACGAATCCTCTGCTTTTCAACACAAACGAACTTTAACTTAATGTTATTTGCGGCCGTTTAGTAAAAGAAAAGACTAATTTACCTGCTGTGTCGAAGCGACTCTGGCGACAAAATGTCAGTCCGCCTTTTCCCGGAATTACTCCGCCGCTCTCTGAGGCTGGATTCTTTCATTCATAAAAAACACAAGCGACAATGACGTCAGGGCGAAAGAATGAGGGCGGAGCCGACCCCGCCCCCGCGGCGTACTCAGAGAGGATGTAAACAAGGAATCCCTGAATCCCAGAACTTTTCCATGACCACCCCCCCTTTCTCTGATCCCAGCAAAAACAACTTCCCAGGCAAATGACCAAAGAGCGTCGTCACAGTACCATCAAAACTTTCACTAACTTTCACTGAAACCACAAAAACGCTCACTAATATTTTACTACACTGTTATAAAGGCTAATAAATATCCCGAGTATCGCGTTCTCACAGATAATTCTATATTCTGATGATTACTACGTTGTTTAGTTATATCTGTTGAATATGGCAACATTTTAAGTTAAGAGGATATAGAAAAGGATAAAAGTAAATTGCGTAACAAAGCTTTTTCTTTGAAAATATATTGTCAAACGATATAGGAGCCCTCTTCACTTTATTTATGCACTTAAGTACTGTTCTTACTATACAATAATGGTCCAGTGATATATTCATCGTGTTTTTTGTTTTCTACTAAAAAGGCTAATTAATTGGCCTGATGTGCAAAGGACAGGACCCACTACTACTTTTCCTCATACTCATTCCTCTATTTATTATTTTTCTTCCGTATAAAAGCGAGAACAAAAATTAGATGTCAATGATGACATCACCCCTGCGCGAGGACGCCAATGTACTCTGGTGATGTGTGATGTCATGAAAGAAACGCAGAGAAAATTCCCAGTTAGTTTTATTGTTTATACGTGTGCTTTTCCTGAAAAAATGCCCTTCAAAATTATCTTTACATACTAAAGGGACATCAACTCGATTCAATATAAAGTACTTTACATTGCTATTCATAGGGGGGTAATGACATTAACTTACTGTATAATAGTTTATCGCCGCAGACAACTGTTATACAGTCCCTACGACAGGGGGCGCTGTAGTTTTGCAGTTTTGGTAGCGCAAACTGCACAAGCTGACCTCTGCCCTGCTTTCGTCACTCAACCCGGAAACGCCTCACGTTTTCTGACTGACCTCAGACCACTGTCGTTGGGAAGCACGTCTTTTAGCATTAGCTGTATCGAAAGCCGGCAGGAAGTGATCGGAAATACAAAAAAATCGTATTATTGACGCACTTTCTCGCGGCTTGTTCGTCCATTCTTTATAGACAGAGAGAAAAGGAGACATGGCCGCAATCGATGAGCTCTCCCCACCTGCGGGCCCGGTGTCTACTCGACCCCCCGAGGACGAGATTGACGACGATGAGGATGAAGATGTACGTATCTAGTCACTGAGGGGGCTTCGCTAACATAAACTAGAAGTTTCTGTTGTCACAACTGGTTTTTTTTAGACGGTTAGCTAACGCACCTGCAAATGGCTAACTGCCTAGCTACCACAGTCGTATGTGTAGACCGCGTCAAACAGATATTTTGTCTTACTTATAACACATTATTTGGATTCCTATTGTGGTGGTTTCACGTTTGTGTTTTTGTTTGTATGTCTCCCTCAGCTGGATGAGACACTGTCGGAGAGGTTGTGGGGCCTGACAGAAATGTTTCCGGACACAGTGCGTTCAGCTGCTGAGGTGTCTGCACACTGCTCAGTCTCACTGCTCAAGAAGTTTTATAGGTTTGCCTCTCCAGCATTTTCCTCCCCCCTGATCAGTGCATGAATCTCAGTTGTGAGCTTACTCCTGCCTTTGCATTCTTCTTTATAACTTTGTATGTATATATTTGTGTTTACCAGTTTAAGCAGTTGATTTTATTAGGTCTGTAGAAGGGAGTGACATTGTACCAGTGCTGAAGCTAATGAGGCTGTTAATTTGTTTCAGTTTTTCTCGTGCTGCGCTCTGGGTGGGTACAACCACCTTCATGATCCTAGTGTTGCCTGTGGTGTTTGAGACAGAAAGACTACAGCTGGAGCAGCAGCAGTTACAGCAGCAGAGACAGGTAAGTGTTTATGTGCATGTGCATAGCTGTGAGTTTTTTTTGGATGAACCACCTTAAAATCATGCAATTTCTTTCTCCTCCAGATTCTTCTGGGACCCAACACTGGAATGTCTGGTGGGATGCCAGGGATGATGCCGCCTGCACCTGGCAAGATGTGAGGGGCAGGAAGGACCAACATGAGTCTGAGGTCTGCTGCTTACAATACAGCAGCATCGTTGAGAAGGAGAGACAGAGAGACCGTTGGAAAGAGCAAAGGACTGCTGTAGTTACATAAAAACAAAAAGCTGTGTACGAACATCACAGTGTTAGGCTCGCACCGGATAGTGTGTAGGCTAATGGATTGGAGGAGGAGCAGGAGAATGTAAAATGTCTTTAACACCTCTCACTGTCTCTCCTTATCGTCATGCATAGACTGGTTTCCAGGAGCATTGCTCCTGTTTTGCTCTGTTTAAGTAAACACTTATATCAGCATAAATAATGTAGATCAAAGCAAGAATAGGTGAGATGGAAGAAGAAATCTGGAGGTTACCAGTTGTATTTTTTGGTGTTTGCAGTCTGAAGATCTTGAGCTTTTGTTGACACTGCTGCCCATTGTTCTTGCTGGTTTCACTTTTATGTGAAGAATTATTTTGTAATAAAATTTCTGACAGACTGATTTGATGTATGGTAACAAGTACAACAAACATGTGGTAGGGTCGTGGTCTACTGAATGGCCTTAACGCTCGATGATACTCTTGTTGTGAAATGCTGACAGTACATTTGTTACAACTTACCATTGTTCTATGTAAGTTTGTATATGAAAGTGCAGCACCTCTCTCCAAACTAGTCACAGCTATTAGTTTTATTGTTTTTTATACTTCTGGTTTTCAATAATAGAATAAATTACACAACACCAGATTTCATGCTGTTTAAGTGTTTATGTGTCTTTTGACACACATGGTTGTAGAGGTTGAACATCCCTGAAGAAAAGGGATACTAAGTCTTCTCTGTCACCATGCACGTGAAAAATGTGTATTGCCTGTGTCCACAAGCAAATCCATGTCTGTTTTGTGTTCAACATGACTGTTAATAAAAACACCAAATAAAATGGAAAGCATTGTGTTTGATATATATTGATTGTGCAATTAAATGAATAGTACAATCATCTTACAAAAGACAGATGAGTCATAGTTCAACCAGATCATTTTTTTCAAAGTGTACTTTAATATTTATTCACACATCATAAAAAAATCTACACTGGTTTGTTTTATGCACCAGTGTTGCGTTCGCTGCTTTTTCTCAACTCCGGCTCATGAGGGTCGTAATGAGAGTCTCTTGCCTTTAGCACAGGTAGTATTTGCATTTTTGAAAATATAAACCCACCATGAATGAAAATTATGGAGATTTTTTAAAGATTCAATTTAGGTCGTTGTTGTTATCGCCTAAAATTTAAAATTTCCAGATGTACCTGAATACACGTCTTTTATTTAGAGTTTGCCGCCAGTGGCTCAAAGTGAAGAGGCCAGCTTGTCCTCTTTTTCCCAATTACTTTTTAAAATTTATTATTATTTGCAAGTTCACACGATAAACCGAGCTTGCTTGTAAAGACTTGATACTTGTTGACTGTCATATTTATTCTGTGAGCTGTTGAAAGACGAGCAGAACACTGTGCTAGTAGTCACTGTAGCTAACTTTGACTGGTTGGCTAGCTGACAACCTTAGCTTGATAGTCCTGTTAATTGACAGTAATTGAAAATATATTTTATCTTCAGCCATTAATCCATCATTGACAATGCGATCTGCTCAGGATCAGGTTGTGGAAGATGATAGTGGTTTCCAGGATGATGAGGTGAGCTGCAAGCTAATGTTTTCAGTTTACTGATATTTGCTAACTAACAATGTCCTCCTGTCAATGTTTATTATGAATCTATTTGAAAACTAAACTCCACTCCAGGTATCAGTTTACATATAACATACATTAACATGCACTATTTATATTTAGAGCAATAAGCCTCATCACTTATTAAATAAGCAACAGTTACCTCAGCTACCACATATACATTTTGTTTTCTTCTGAACAGGAGTCCTTCTTCCAAGACATCGACCTCCTACAGAAACACGGGATTGTGAGTCACACAGGGACTGAAAAAACATAGTCGTCAGACCAATAGTCAGTTGCCTGAGTTGTCATTCTCTGTCCTCCCTCCACAGAACATGGCAGACATTAAAAAGCTGAAGTCAGCAGGTATCTGCACTGTGAAGGGGATCCAGATGACTACACGCAAGGCTCTGTGCAACATCAAGGGCCTGTCAGAGGCAAAAGTTGAAAAAATCAAGGAGGCTGCGGGGAAGATGCTGGTAAAGTGGGATTTCACGTTGTGAATTTCAACCTGTTATACTTGGCCACACACACAGCTGCTCACGAGATTAAATCGCTTTATATTATAGAACATTGGTTTCCAGACAGCGTTTGAGTACGGTGCAAGAAGGAAACAGGTGTTTCACATCACCACTGGGAGCCAGGAGTTTGAGTTAAGTTTTATAAAAGCGCTAACAGTGATTCCTCAGATATTGTCACTTTATTGAGTAATTTATTTGACGTTAGCATTGGTTTGCCTGACATTGTATTGTTGAGATTTTCCAGTAAATTTCATGAAAGTAAAGTAAGTTTTTTTGTAACCAATTCTTAATCATAGCACAGCTTGTTCAACATAACTCATGTATCTATCATTGCAGTAAGCTTTTGGGTGGAGGTGTAGAGAGTATGGCTATCACAGAGGCATTTGGAGGTGAGATGTATCTTCACAGTTAAACAGAATGTGTATTATCAGACTAAATAAGGCTCAAGACTCTACATTATTTCTTCATGCAGAGTTTCGCACAGGGAAAACACAGCTGTCTCACACATTTTGCGGTAAATATGTAGCCTCATCTACACAAGGTTGTTTAAATATGGGCACTGTACAAATTAAATATATTTTGCATCTTTGTTGTGTCTTTTTCAGTGACTGCTCAGCTGCCTGGTGAGAATGGCTATTCAGGCGGGAAAGTCATCTTCATTGACACAGAGAATACCTTGTATCCTCCAAACAATGGGAACAATCACAACACATTGGATTTTCATTGTAAAATTAGCAAATTATCTTAATCTGATAAATTATTCCATAGAATATGAATAGGTTTTATATTTATGTCTTTAGTGTGAATCAGTTTCAACAGTGTAATAATAATAATAAGGTTTTTTTTCAGTAACTGCACATAAATTAATGTTTTCTTCCTGTGACTTATTATCCTTTACTTGAACCTGTTTGGTTTGAGTCGTCCGGACAGACTGAGAGACATTGCTGACAGGTTTAATGTGGATCAGGATGCTGTGTTGGACAACGTACTTTATGCCCGAGCCTATACCAGTAAGACACACATACAGTACATACAGGAGTACATCCTATTTGCATTACATTTGTGTTGTGTATTAACATTTTGTAGTAAAACAATATTTTGCTGTGTTTAACTTTTGCTTGCTAATTTTCCTATTCTTCTTCAGGTGAACACCAGATGGAATTGTTGGACTTTGTTGCAGCTAAATTTCACGAGGAAGGAGGAGTGTTCAAACTGTTGGTGAGTAAAAGGGAAAAATGTGAAAATGATATCACATATTCAGCATTTCTTTGGTTTTACGCACTGCTCTTATTTACTCCCTCTTTAAGTGCAGGGTTTGGGGAACTGAATAAACATTTTTGGTGACGTTTTTAAGGAAATATGGGAACATCTTAGACTCATTTTCATCTGCATCTCTCTGTTCCCAGATCATAGACTCCATCATGGCTCTATTTCGAGTTGACTTTTCTGGTCGAGGAGAGCTCGCTGAGCGGCAGCAGAAACTGGCCCAGATGCTCTCCAGGCTGCAGAAGATCTCTGAAGGTGTGAACAGAACAATGAGAAATGTGAAAACCACTACTATGATTTTTATATGCATGCTGTTCTCACTATCAATGTATTTCAGAAAATGTTCTTACTACTATTATTATTATTTCAGAATGTTTAATCATTCATGATGTATCTTGATGGTGTTTGTTAATGTTTATCATAGAGTACAACGTAGCCGTGTTCGTCACAAATCAAATGACAGCTGATCCTGGAGCAGGAATGACGTAAGAGACTTCCTAATTTCTGTCTCAGAAGAATGGGTTTTTGTGCTTTCAGGTTTGGAGCATCATTGTTTGAGGAATGTTTTTGTCTCTTTCAGATTTCAAGCTGATCCCAAGAAGCCAATTGGTGGGCACATTCTGGCTCATGCCTCCACCACGCGGATCAGCCTGAGAAAAGGGCGTGGAGAGATGAGAATTGCCAAAATATTTGACAGGTAGTTACTAAATTGAGTGGAATTGACTAGTCCATAATCCAGGTTTTAATGGCTTTGCTGTAGCTCCTTGGTACATTTGCTGACACAGCTTTCACATGTCCTGCAGTCCCGACATGCCTGAGAACGAGGCCACCTTTGCCATCTCTGCTGGAGGAGTTACTGACGCCAAAGAGTGAAAGAAGAAAAGGAGGAGACTCATTTCCCTCGTTCGGTCACTTTAAAGTTATGTCTTGTTTGTGAGATTAAGTTATTTTTTGGAAATTTTATAAAATAAGAGTGCTTCTTACAGGTACACTGGAAATGTTGTATGTTACATGATATTTATCCTACTTATTATTGTTGGCGTGTATCTGCGTTTCAGTTGTGTTCATATAAACAAACAAAGACAACTGTTTGTTATGTATTTTTGATAAGTACTGTATAGGGCTAATCTCTTTTTCGGATAGAAAAAGAAATGTAACGTTTTTGTAGACGGGAGTACAGTACTGCCCTCTAGCGGTGCCCGTAGAACGTGCAAGCGGCTGTCCACCACTTCACGTCGGCTTGTCCATATGCTTGCTGGATCAAAGCTCAACAAAGCATGGAGACGTCAGCAAACGCGCTAAGAGTCTAAAACACACCGGCAACTGAACGCGATTTGACCGAGCCACAGAAAACACTCGACTTTCTCGGTTGTGGAGAGCTTGACAGCCCCGGAGAAAGGAGCGATGGACCCGAGCGACACAGCCCCGGATTCGTGGGAGCTGGAGGAGGATGCCGAGGCCCCGGCTGCCGCGGCGGAGCTACCGACCGCCTTCGCCGCCCTCAACGTCAACGCCAAGCCGTTTGTCCCCAACGTCAACGCCCCGGTGTTTGTACCGAGCTTCCTTCAAACCAGCGCCGTGGAAATGCCGGCCTCAGACGGTATGTGAACGCCACACAGCTGCCTGGAAGTTAGCTTAACTTGCTAGCTAGCTTGCTAATTCCGCTGCTAACTTAGCCTTCCTGCCCGCAGGTCTCTGTCACAATAATCACATTTCCTCAAACTAGTCATAACATTAACAAGTCACGTGCTTTAATATGGCTTTAAACAGGTGTATGATTGTTGTGAACACTTGAAACACACACGTCAAACACGACCACCACTGTCTAATTAATATTTATGAAAGTTTTGACATGCTCTGTTTTCTGTCCCTAAAGGTGCCCCTGATCCAGTAGCTAGCATGGAGGTGGCAGAAACAGCAGGTATGCACCCACGCTTTGCTTCAGGCAACTGCATGATCACCTTATCAGGTTACTGTTATGGCTGCCAGGCAGGTTTTTACTACATGGCCGTTCAGATTCAACTGCAGATGGATTTATAACCTCACACTAGGAAGGCTTTCACTAGCCACATGTGTTCAAAGTGTGCATCACTAAATCCATATTTACATTAGTGACACTGCTAAACCCATGTGCATGAGCCCTACGTATAATATGATGCAACCTCATTTGCCCATGCTCAAAATAGACACGCAGCTATGTGTCAAGCTCTGCAGTTCATGCTCCAAGGCCACAGATCTCAGTCAGAGCAGCGTGTTCTTGGTCACCGTCCCGTTGTGCTGACTGTCCCTTAAATTTCCCAGAGGCGGGATCAGTCACATTTTTTGGCCTACCTCTGGAGGCTCTCTGTGACTGTTACTGACTGCTTATCACTGCAGCTGCAGAACAGTGACACACAAACTACACAATTAGCTACGGCGTATGTGCACTAACGCAATGGTGTGGGAGTGTGACAGACTTTGTGTGGTCCAGAGAAATATTTAATAATTGATAATAAGATTCACCTTCAGATGTCTCTGTTGCTAAATTATAATTACAGCATGATGAGGCTGTTGACAAGTCAGAGTTGCCAGAGCGGTTTCCCACAAAGTGATAATTATGACAAGGCACAAGAAGAAAATGGTCATTATGTATGACTACTGGGCTGTATAATTTCTTAGTTACGGAAAATGGGTGTTGTATATTTGTGTTGGCACATTTCATTGTACTGTTGTTACCATGGCTTGTTTTGTTGTTTTTTGTGTACGCTTATTCACCAAAGCACTGTGGACAGTAGGACAGGACTATTAATTTAAAATTTAATCTTGCGGCTCATTTTAGGTTATTTCTTCAGGTAAATTACTATATGAACGTTTGTAATTAGTGGGCCTGATACGCAAAACACAAGGCCCACTATTACCATTCCTCATACTTGTGTCACTGATGATGTCTGAGGGCGTCAGTTTTCTATCCTGCCAGATAAGTATGTTGTGTTCCTCCTCCATCCAAGCTGTGAGTTGTCTGTAGCATCCAGACATTAAGAAGAAACAGATCTTTAGGAGTGGTAAATGTGTATGGTTGCAGCTCCTGTGGAGAACGGAGGCACGGAGGCAGACATCGCCACAGAGGAGGAGACGTGGGAGCAGAAGGAGGAGCCGGGAGGAGGCGGGGGCCAGGGGGACCTGGAGGAAGGAAGAGTGTGTGAAGAAGGCAACCTGGAGAACGAGGATGAGGAGATGATGGAGGAGGAAGAGGAGATGACTGTACCCAAAATGGCTCCAGCACCGCCAAACGCCCCCAAGAAGGAGCATGTGAATGTGGTGTTCATCGGCCATGTGGGTCCGTCTCTTGTTTTTGTCCGTTTTATCTGACAACTATTATAGAAAATACTATTTGTCCAATAATATTTCTTGTTTCTATGTGCCAGATGCTGGTAAATCAACAATTGGAGGACAGATTATGTGAGTATTCAGTTTCCTTATGTTTTGTATGTTTAGCCACAGTGTTTGGGGACTCAGTGAGGAATAACTGATTATAATAGTGTAAAATACTTTCTATATTTCTATTCAGTGTGGTACTGTGTACCTTTTAATATAGCCTGAACTGCATTCATAATAAATAATTATCACTTACATGAATAACTGTTCCCTTTTTTGTTCATTCTCCTCACTAGGTACTTAACTGGAATGGTGGAAAAGCGAACGCTGGAAAAATATGAAAGAGAAGCAAAAGAAAAGAACAGGGAGACATGGTGAGAGTCTCTGTTTACAGCAGTACTTGATATGGTTGCATTTGTGTGTGTTTTTACATTTTTCATGTAACTATTTTTATTACCCTTGTTTTATAACTGCATGACTTTTAAGTTTTCACATAGAGTAATATTAATTCCACATTTTACAATTTTGTAAAACATAATAAAATGATGTGGTTGTTATAGGTACCTGTCGTGGGCTCTGGACACAAACCAGGAGGAGAGAGACAAAGGGAAGACGGTGGAGGTTGGGAGGTCTTACTTTGAGACAGAGAAAAAACATTTCACCATCCTTGATGCACCCGGACACAAGAGCTTTGTCCCCAACATGATTGGTGGAGCATCACAGGCTGATCTGGCAGTTCTGGTGAGATGGACACTAAGACACATAGATTTAATGCTTTACTGACACTTCAAGTTACTTTTAGGTTTAACTTTTTTTTTTGCATGTACTGTATATGTAAATGATTCCACCAAAGGAGGCATTTTCAATACAAGAAAAAAAACCCCAAAACAAACCATTTTTAATGTCTTAAATCTATATCTCAATAAGTTCGCTGGATTTATTTAAAGTACACAGCATTCCTATGAAATGTTTGTAACTAAACAGTGGAACTAACTCTGCCCGCCTCATTGGTTTATATCAGGTGATTTCTGCGAGGAAGGGGGAGTTTGAGACCGGCTTTGAGAAGGGTGGACAAACACGGGAACACGCTATGCTGGCTAAAACAGCAGGAGTCAGGCATCTCATTGTCCTGGTAAACAAGATGGATGATCCCACTGTCAACTGGAGCCTAGACAGGTAACTGTTGAACACTGTTTATTTTGGGCTTCTAAATCTCACCTACAGCCTTTAAACAACCTGCAAGATGTTGTCCTGCTGTTTCATTCAGATGTTTGTAGTATATTTTATACTCTTGTAGAATCCGTGCAACAAATCAGTGATCTTGATTATCTTGTATTAAATATGTAAAATAGGTAAATATTTTCTTCATTTGCCTGCCACAGATATGAAGAGTGTAAGGAGAAGCTGGTGCCATTTCTGAAGAAGGTCGGATTCAACCCCAAGAAAGACATCCACTTTATGCCTTGCTCCGGCCTGACGGGTGCCAACCTCAAGGACCCTGTAACTGAATGCACCTGGTACACGTAAGTCAGCTCTGTGAATGCCTCTGACTGGATTATTTTCTGGTCACAGAACTTCTTGCACACCAGAATCACATCAGAAATGAAAACGTTAAACTGAAGTTTAGTTGAGTCACGCCGCTAACAAGCAGTTTTATTTTTCTTTAACAGGGGTTTGCCATTTATTGCCCACCTCGACAGTTTGCCCAACTTTACCAGATCCAGCGATGGACCTGTCCGACTACCTATTGTAGACAAGTACAAGGTGAGTGAGCAGCCAGAGGGTTTTATTTTCTTTATCAAGAGAAGAAAAGTTTAAATCTGCAACAGATTGTCCCCTCTTTGCTGCACTGCACTCAACAGATGTTTGGTTGTAAATTCTAGTTTTTGACCAGTTTGCAAAAATTACTTCCTCCTGGAGGATTTTCCAAGTGCACACTGAGAGAGAGACACACACACACACGCTGAGAATTTAAGACATCAGTTCTTGGCATTTGTATGTGTTAAGATGATGGAAGCTGTTCAAGTCACACTCGTAAGTGTTGGTGGAATCAAGTCGTATTACACGCGTAGCAGACGCAGGAAATTACATGTTCTATACTTAAACATGATGCTCCCGTTGGCAGTCACACAATCCAGTGTGTGTGGGCGTAGGACAGCATGAGCATGGCTGCTTATAAAAATGAAGGTTGATTTGAATAACTCTGATATATATATATATATCTTTTTGCAGGATATGGGCACTGTTATCCTTGGGAAGCTGGAGTCTGGATGCATCAGTAAAGCCCAGCAGCTGGTCATGATGCCAAACAGGGTGAGCTCTCTTGACTTAATTAATTTTTTATATGGGACCTATCAAATCTTTTACTAGACAGAAGTTAACCATAGCATCATTCTTCCTCTTAATCTTCTGCATCATGGAATGAAAAATAGGATTCAGTGTCACTTCCAACACCAGCCTAGTATTGTGTTGCAGTAAAGCGATGTTGTTTCTGTTGAAAACATTTACAAATACCTCTGTGGGTGTGTGTTTAGCACACAGTGGAGGTGCTGAGCCTGCTGAGCGATGATGTGGAGACAGACTATGCAGATCCAGGGGAGAATCTGAAGTTGAGGCTGAAGGGCATTGAGGAGGAAGAAATCCTGCCTGGCTTCATCCTCTGTAGCCCTGACAACCTCTGCCACTCAAGTCGCACCTTTGACGCACAGGTAAAGAAATGTAACAATTATTGGTAAGGCTGAATGGTTCTCAGCAATTTTATTTGATGCCAACAGATAAATCTCAACTCTGTATGTAGTCCTCTGCCACCTGTGTGTGCTGCAGGTTGGCATAGCAACAACTACAAATGGTTGGAGTTAGGGTATTTGTGGGTGGGATGGCTGTGCTGCTGATTCATTTTTAGGGCAGATGCTTTTAAACAGTCACAGTGGCAGGTGGTTTAGTCAGCGGCCAGTTTCACGAGGAAAATCGTGATCTGGTTTATCATCAAGTGTTTAGCGCAAGGACACTGAGGCTAGTTGGAAAACTGAGAATGAGGCACTGAAGTACTTTGTCTCATGTCCAATAAAGTGTCTGATTTAACAATCATTTGCTTGTTGCTGAATTGCTTTTTTTCCTTTCAGATCGTCATCATTGAGCACAAATCAATAATATGCCCTGGTTATAATGCAGTCCTTCACATCCACACCTGCATTGAAGAAGTGCAGATCATTGTAAGTGAGGCATTACATGTAGTTTGTATTGGAGCCTGTCATTTTTGATTGTCTCTTGGCCTTACTGGATTCTTAAACTCTTCACCCACAGGACTTAATCTGTATGGTGGACAAGAAAACTGGGGAGAAAGACAAGAAAACACGACCACGTTTTGTCAAGCAGGACCAGGTGTGTATCGCCAGGCTCCGGGCAGTAGGAGTCATCTGCCTAGAGACCTTCAAGGACTTCCCTCAAATGGGACGATTCACGCTGCGAGATGAAGGTAAGGACACTGTAGACGTGTTTGTGAGACAGGGAAAAAGTAGGGTTGAAGGTTTATGAATAAGCAAAGTATTTTCCATGTTCTAGCAGACATGTAAATACATGTACCTTTCTTACTTATACTGTTCATATGTCTGAAAAATTAAAGTCCTTTTATCACAGTCTCATCCATTTCTTACACCACTCATTCAGGCAAAACTATCGCCATTGGCAAAGTGCTGAAGCTGGTGCCAGAGAAGGACTAAATGCAACAGTGGCAGCCTGCATGGAGTTCTTCCACTCGTAACCAGAGGAGAAAACGCTGCTAGAGCCGACCCAAACAGCTACTCTCTCTTTACACACAACTATGCTGAAGAGACGAACATTGGCAACAGGGAGGAAAGAAGGAGATTTTAAATTTTGTCAAATGAAGATAACAGGACTGAATCGGTTTTTACGACGAACAATATGAAACCAGAGACCAAGTCCAGTGTGTCAGCTTTCTCATATTGAGAGCTCAGCTATGCCACTAATGTAGCTACGTGCCCCCCTCTGAATTCCCTCAGCTAATTGTGCTGTCGGCTGGCCACGCCATTTGTTTTTAGAATGGAGATGGATGCAGTGTTACCGAGTTTGGGGAAGAAAAGCCAAAATCTAGGGAGTGATTTCATCTTGTGGAAAAGAGCAGAGCTAGCCTGTAATTCTAATTTGCAAAATGCATCTCCCTTTTTAAGAGTGCGAGTAAGAGTCCAGTGGACACTACTTGGTTTTAAGGGTCACCGTACCAAAATGTTTTTAGTTTGGTCTCTCTCCACATGGGATGATTTAATTGGATTGAGCTCACAAACAACTCTGATGAATCAAGGATGAGCACATTCACTCAGACACACACCGCTGTTGCATAATCTTAACTGAAATAAAGATCAAGCTGCAAAGAAAACATGCCTATTTGACTTTTTTAAGTTGTTTAAGTTGTTTTAATTACATTTTATATGTGTGTGTGTGTGTGTGTATATACTTGAATTAGTTAAGCAAATTATTTAAAATTATTTGCTATTGACTGTTAACTACTAAATTATTAATGATGTAATTTAATATAGAAAAACGTTTAGTTTTAAGAGTAGGTACTTTATTAATTTTGAATTATCGTTAAGTTTTCATCGAGAAGCACCGTTTCCCATGTTTTTCATCATCAGTACAAATAAAGTTTTTGTATTTTGGTGACGTCGCGCACACAAACCACGCATGCGCGGAGGATTCACACGTGAAGCAGGCAGCATGGAGGCTACAACAGAAGTCACATTAGACCGGAGTCAGGTAAAAACTGCATTTTTTTACAGAGTATTAAAATAATTAATAAAAAGTCGTGTTAGCGCATAGAGTTTGACACAGCTTTGATAAATTATATTGTAATGATTCGACAGCAACCTTAAGCTAGTTAGCATCAAGCTAGTTAGTGTTAGCTTGTTTGGCAGCCTGTTCACTAGTTTATCAGAGGTTTTTGTTCTTATTCCATTTTATAACTTAGTTTATAATTTATGTTTATGTTTTTGTCAGGTGAAAAAGGCCGTTCAGGCTCTACAGGCTTTCATGAAAACCACCTCCACCAGCGACTCTTCGCTCCTGGACGAGTCTCAGCCGATCAGTCTGCTCTTCACCCTCTGGCGGATCCCCAAAAAGACACAGACCATCCGCATGTATGTCCCACACACAGTTTACATCAATCCTGTAAACAGAGTCAGCCACTGTCACCACTGTGATAAGACCAGAGTTCAGCTTCTATGGTCCTGGGTATTAAATGTCCTCTCCCACATTCTTGATCTCACATCATCACTGGTATTAAATGTTTAATTGTGTTTTCTGTCATCAGCCCTTTGCCCCATGGTCAGCGGACAGACACGGATGAAATCTGCCTCTTCACCAAAGATGAGCCCAAAATGACAGCAGAGCAAACTCAGAGGTTTTATAAGAGGCTTTTGGAGGAAAAGGGTGTCAAAAACATATCGGAGGTATCCACCAATCACATGACCGCTTCTGATTCATTTATTTATTATTGCATGACGACCACTGGTGCACGTGAATGTTTCTTGGTCTTTGCCAGATCATCCCCTACAAACTCCTGCGGACAGAGTACAAACCCTATGAAGCCAAGCGCCGTCTGCTCGGAAACTTTGACGTGTTTATTTCTGACGACCGCATCCGCCGGCTGCTGCCATCCCACCTTGGAAAACATTTCTACGAGAGAAAAAAGTGAGCTCTTAAGTCAAGTCTTGAGTTGTTGATATTTGATATATAAATTGAGGAGTGAAGCAAAATCTGAAAACTTCCTGTATAGTATGCTGAACAAATTTTACTTTTCTTTTTTGTTCCTTCTCTGTTTATGTCTGTGACAGAGAGCCACTGTGTGTCAACCTGCTGAGTAAGAATCTGGCCAGAGACATCGAGAATATCATCCAGGGCACCAAACTAAATGTTACCAACAAGGGCTCCTGCAAGTGAGATTTGCTATGCTGCCATTTGTGTCCAAAGCAATTAAAAAGTCATTTTTTAAATATGTGTAGGTGGATTTTTAATCTCCGTGTTGCTGCAAGGAAGCATTTTGCTGTGAAATTAGTAGCACCTTACAACACCCCTCTCAGTTCTGTTCAGTGTTTGATGTGGGTCACGCTGGTGCCATAGAGACTCAATGTAAATCCAGATGGACCTCCTCTTCTTGTGGAGCCTGTCTCTACAACTTTGAAACATTATTTACAATTGCTGTTTTCACTTTGATGGGTGGCACTGTTTCAATCTGTTGTTGTCTTTATGTTGTAGTATGGCTCGTATTGGCCACTCTGCCATGACTGCAGATGAGCTGACAGAAAACATCGAGGCTGCTGTCAAAACACTGGTGACCAAATTACGTATGGTGAGTCTGATATACCACAGCACTTTGTTGTTTTTACCAGGGTCGGTTCAGCTAGTTGCACTATTTCTAGTCACATACATGGACTAGAACTAATAACTTTCTCTGCCTTTTTGCAGAAGGGACCAGTGATTAAGATCATCCATCTTAAGAGTGAGAAGTCAGTGGCCCTGCCAATCTACAACTCAAACCTGAGCAACATCAGCGTTTTGCAAAAGTCTGAAAAGAAAGATGAGCCTCCCAAGAACAAGGTGAGAACAAGTTTATCCTCAAATCCTTTTCTCACGCAAAAGCCAAAACGATTGTGAACAGAGAAAAAAAATAACCAGCGTGTGTTTGTGAGTTTCAGATGAGAGCAGCCAAAAAGCAGGCAGAGAAAAAACAGAGCAACGACACAAAACAAGCAGATGCTGCAGAGGAAAAGACTGAGGAGGAGAAAAACGTGGCACAGACGGAAGAGGAGGAACAAATCCCAGAACTGGTTCCCATAGAAACACCAACCAAAAAACCTAAACTGGAGGTCAGTACTGCTTGTAGCTACTAACAGTTTGGAAAAGTGGAGTGGTTACTTCTTTAGTATTCTTTAGTTTTTTTCTGACACCTCTTAATTATGTT
This sequence comes from Trinectes maculatus, assembly GCA_016785345.1. NCBI lineage: Eukaryota > Metazoa > Chordata > Actinopteri > Pleuronectiformes > Achiridae > Trinectes > Trinectes maculatus. The sequence goes on along the minus strand of JAFBJQ010008367.1, from coordinate 70,732 downwards.
TCTTGTAGAAGCCACTGAAGAAGAAGCAGCTGCAAAAAGCACCTAAACCAGCTGCAGTGAAGAGAGGAACAAGAGCACAAAGCAAACTGACAAAGACGAGCGGCAAGACGGAGTCCAAAGGAAAAAGAAAATCTCTTAGAGTGAAATGAGTCTCAGCTGAGAGACTCTTCTGCACATTTCCCCCTGAACATGGACATTCGACAACATTAAACAGGGCCAGATTGTTTGTGGAATGGTCAATATATTAATTATGTTTGTTTTCTGTTGCTTGAATGAGGCAGATCATAAAATCTGTAATCTGAAATTGTATTGTAAATGTACTGGTTGAAGTAACATTGAGCCATCACATACAATGACAGAACTCTGTTTCAAAACAAGTTAAATGGAGTCCATGTATTATTATTATTAAACATGGGTTTATTATTATGCGAGTGTGAAAATTAATTAATTAATGGCATAAAAGCATGAATTTACTTCTTGTCATTTCTGGATCCAGTGGTGAATCATAAAAGTAAATGACACACAATTTGATATTTTCAAATAATCCTTTTTCAGTCCTTTTTATTTTGACATTACTGCAAGCGTTGTTAGATGGACAAACAGGAAACATGAACTGTTTGTGCACCATTCCTATGCTTGTTTGCTCATGATATATGGAGCCATCAGAGCTGAGCATGCCAATGTGCTGCTGTATCAGATGACATGCTTATTGTTAACGGGCCTGTACTCAGTTCTGTGCAGCTGCTTCCTGCTTTCTGCATGCAATAATTATATGCCGGGACAATTGCATCCTTTATGCGAGCGATATTCCGGACTCTGGCGATTTTAAAACCGCATATTCACAAGCAGCTCTTGGGACATCGGAATATGAGTCGTCATGCGTTTGTACACTTGGAGGTATAATGTGACAAAGTGATCGTTTAGTTTCCAGCCAATCGGTGATGACAGTATTGTCAACGGGCCCGTCTATTCATCTGCTCGCTCCCTCTGCTGTGTGGGTGTGGTGGGCCATCTGGGATTACAACGTGTTCACGGATAACTGGGCAGGATAATATGAGATGCATCACACAGACACTTGTGGATCAGACAGAATTGTGTGACTGTTGTGGGAAGGTTGGCTGACTTTAGAGGCTCGGGGTAAACAAGGCAGTGCTTCACAGAGCCACCATGGAATTATCTGGAGAAACTTCATTTCAGGATAACTTTGGGAGTCAGAGCTTGTTTCCAGAGCTACAGTCAGACAGCGAGCAGGCCCCGGGCTGGGCCTACCTCCACAAGCCCATCATCGTGCTGGTGATGGGCTCTCTTATGTCTGCTGCAGGTGGACTCCTCTTCCTGCTCCAGTCATCTGGGCTGACTGAAGCTTCCCACTCCATAGCCTCGGCCTGCCTGTCCATAGGGCTGATGTTTGTTGTGATGGGACTGGTGTGGATCCCGGTCCTGAAGGAGAAGCAGAGGAGGAAAGAGTACAGCAGCCTGGGGGATTGAGCAGAAGATGGATATGATTTTTGTTTGGGATCACGCGACTGTTTCTCTCGACCCAGCCAATGCCGTCACAGAGCTGCTGCTGATAACCACTTATGTACATTGTACTTTGACCAGTGTCACTGCAGGTTGTTTCATGTGTTTCTGTCAGTCACTCAGGATTACACCTTGTTGCTTTAGACTTCTTTCCACATCTGGATTCTGGTTTGCAGGATTTCCACTGCCACCATGTCAACATCTGTTCAGGTCGAGCCGGTCATGGAGAGGACCTATGGAGGAGTTGGCCGTTGCAAGTGCTCTTTCTGGTTTGCAGTCATCCATGACATACTTGGCGTCTTCATCATGATGGTGGGGGTGTTTGGAGGGCTGGTTGTTCACGACTTGTTCATCTATGCTGGGGCCATCGTCATCTTCCTCAGCCTGATCTGGTGGGTGTTCTGGTACTCGGGGAACATCGACGTGCCCCCGGAGGAGCTGGAGGACGACGTGGGCCTGATCAAGCTGAAGAACCGGGGACTCACACGCCAGTTTGTGAGGCGTGTGTCCAACCGTCTCTCCAGCGGGATCAGGAACTCTTTCAGAAAGAGTAGCAGGCTGGTCAGAGAGGGCAGCAACAGACCTTCCAATGCTGGCCCGGACGTGGTGCTCTCCATTGTATATGACAGCACCATCGCCTCATCATCCAAAGAACTTGATCGAGAGACACTGTCAATATGAACTGATGCATGACAGCCACCAGGAGACTGAACGTGGATCTGTACATTTGTTTATTCTGCTGAGAGTTCTCCTGTGTTTCACCAGTAATGATTAGACAACATTGACAAGTGTTGTCTAGATAAGATCCACAAGTCTTTATCTCACTGATAAGAGATCAACTTTGCACACGATAACAATTCTGCAAATGACAATGAGTCAAAGACCTCTGCTATTTTTAAAATCTGCCGATGTTGTGTTTGTGTTGATTTGACGACTGTTTTTACTTATTTATTTTTTTAATGCATAAAGGTGAATTAAAACTTCCAAATAAACACAGTGTCACGTGTGTCACGTGGGAGGTGATGGTGTATTTGTGACGTGTGACTGTTTGACTTTTACTGGGACTGAGCTGCAGTGACACCAAAAAACAAAACACAAATACAAGCAACACATCATTTACAATAACATGAACAAAGCAAGATAAATAAATAAACACCTTCCTCTGTGCTAATAAAGTGATTTAAAACATGCACATGATCATTCTGAATTCAGTCACAGCATTATTTAAGAGTTCCCACATTTGTAGTCCTGATGTGCTACGAAAAACTACAGCCTCCACGAGGACGCGGGTGTCATGTTGTGTCACGTGACACTGACGAGGCTCTGCCTGGTCTCCGTTTCCCTGTTTTTGCGCAGTGCCACAGTCTCCGGAGTGAAAACATACAATATTTCGCCCGGACCCTGCGTCTTTCTTCGGACAGTTGGTTTAATGGCTGTTAAACTACAGCCTGGCTCCTGCCGCGCGAGGTTTATCCGCTTCCTCGGCTCTGTGCAACTCCTACATGTCACAGAGTGTTAGCTAGCCCCGGTAGGCCTCTCCGTGCACCGTGTGAGCATCACCGCACGCGCCGCGCTCGGGTGCGTCCTGCTCGGCCGCGCAGGCAACATGTATCCGGTCCGTGTGTGAGCTCACAGCAGCGGGATGGATGAATGACATGTCCGGCTTGGATGTCGCCTCCGCCGCAGCTTGACTTACAGAATGAACGGTGAGGTGTTTATGTCAACTAGACGTAAGAGGTGAACTAACATCACATACATGCACTTCACACTGTTAGCTTTAAAGAGGCTGGTAAACAGGAAGTGAAATGTAGGTTAATGATGATAATGATATACCCTCGAGGGACCTGGCCCATTGACTTTTGACCTCTGGACTGGACATCACGTTTTCATGCACATATTTAAACTCTCAGTTAAATCCTGCTGTCATCCAAACAGGACATCCTGGGATTTCTGGGGATGTGTCACGTGACAGGCTGGCATGCTGGAAACACCCCTTTCAAAATAAACATATACATTTAACAAATAGTAGTAAATAATGAAAATAAGAAAAAATAAACTGAGAAAGTCTCAATTGTGAGATGTTTCTTTGACCCCTAAGGAGGTTGGAAATGATGGTGTAGTTTGGGTTAAGTACCACACTATGTGGTTGTGATCACCTATTACTTTCATTGATTTGTTTTTAGTTAATACAAAATTGTCAAAAATGTTGGGGCGTTTCCCTCAGAGGCTGAAATGATGCCTTCAGGTGTCTTGTTTTACTTTTCATCTAAAACACACACACACACACACGCACACACACACACACACACGCACACACACACACGCACACACACACACACACACACACACACATATATACACACAAAAATTCCAGTCTCTCTGTTTGCCCTGTTTGGGCTGTGTCCTTCATTTGATTTCATCCATCACTTGTGCAGGCACTCAGCAGAACGATACCAAGAGACAACACCTCCTGGAGAGGCTGCTGGATGCTGTCAAACAGGTGAGTCACAGCGTCACACAAACTGCATTATGCTTCATAGCCATTTTTTTGTTCCTGTAGTTTGATAAGAATCAAGAAAAATAAAAGGAGTCACACCAACTGAGGCATGTCATGGTTCAGAAATTAATCTTCACAGATCAACACTTCCATAACTCCATGGTTAATAATTAATTTCGCAGAGTCTTAGTAGTGGTGACTTTCGCAGAAACAAGGAACTGGACGACTGTGTACCACCGTGCTGACGTTTGTGCGATCTGAACAAGTTCAGTTCCCTTATCTCCTGTGAACCACCACAAACAAGAAGAAGTAAAACTGAGCCTGATTCTAGCAAATTTCATCCAATAAATAAAATGCAAATATGTTGAGTAAGATATAGAAATACTCTGGTTTTACAGGAGGGACTTGAAGTAGTGTCTATTTGTGTAGTTGGTAACAAATTAACAACCTTGTTTTTTCAGAAAGTGAGACCAGTGCCCCTGTTTAATCTTTAATCACTTTTCTGCAGTTCATTTTTATCTGGTCATAATCAGGTCACATACATAATAGCTTACTGCATATAACACCGCATATCTTTTCAGTGCCAGATTCGCTTTGGAGGAAGAAAAGAGATTGCCACAGACTCAGACAGCAGGTAAGAAGCGAGCTGCCGTTTTACCAAGAAATCCAGGCGTCGTGTTTGTGTCTGTTCGGCAAAGCGTGAGGGTGTTTGCTTTATGTTTGCAGCTGCAGGTCATTTGATGCTGTGGTGCTCTGCTTTGTGCAGCGATGTGGAAATATGCCCATTATTTGAGAACAACGCTTAAACTGACTGTAAATGAAAAACAAGCTTTTGACAGGGATTTTTATTTTATATACATTTAGGCAAGCAAGTGAAGATCTTTTTGACTTTATAACAATTAAAAAGAGAAATATTAAAATGTATAAAAATGACTCTTTTACCACAACATAATGATTCAACGCTCTCTATTAGCATCATCTTATGCTGCTCATTTTTCATATTAAGGTTGTAGCTTCAGCTTCACCAGAATTATCTACTCGCTCTATCTGAAAATAGACAAACTGAACATATACATATCATTCAGTATTCATTCATATAACTGCAGGGTTCAATATGTCCACACTGCTTCCTGACAGTAACCTGTCTTTGTCTCTGCAGAGTGATCTGTCTGTGCGCCCAGTTTGAAGCAGTGCTGCAGCACGGCCTGAGAAAAAGCCGAGGTCTGGCCCTCACTGCCGCCGCGCTCAAGCAGGCCGCGGGCTTCAGCAGCAAGACCGATGCAGGTACCATACTAGACGAATGTCTAATGACATTGCCGTCATAAATGCATGTCCTGTATTCAAGCATTCTCCAAACCCCACAAAAGTTTAGATTTTGAATTCCAGTCAAGATCCCACAGATCCCAATCTGTCCATGGCATCATGTGGAAATAGATGAAAATAAAATGGGAAAATAAAAGACATCTGGTATATTTCTACTTGATAATGGAGCAGCCATTAAAATTTACTATAAAAAATATTTATGAGATAATTTATTGTGTAGTTTGTAAAAACATCTTTGATAATGAAACTTAAAATATGCAGCACAGTGCTTTTATGAAGTGAACTATCTCTTCCTCTGTGTATCTCCCACCAGAGGTGACTTTCTGGTTTTACGTGAAGGAGCACCTGAACCGCCATGAGCTCCAGCGGTTCTACTCACTACGTCACATTTCCTCCGAGCTGGGCCGGGGCCGTGCGTGGCTCCGCTGTGCGCTCAATGAGCACTCACTGGAGCGCTACCTGCACACACTCCTCGCCGACCAACCACGTCTCGCGTTAGTACTGTTTGCATTTTCACATAATGAGAAACTCTTTCGATCGTCTGTCAGCCATGTACAACTTTATGCAGAAAATGTCCTTTTTGTTGTCTTCTTCTCCAGGACTTACTACGAAGACTGGGCTTTTATTCTAGATGAGGAGAGAGCTAGCATGCTCCCCACCATGGCTGCAGGTGAGTCTGTGTTGTATTGTTGGATAATGGCGGGTAAATATACTAGGTTTGGTCATATTATATTTTTGCCCTGTAAGTAGTAAGGATCTTAGAACCACATTGTTTAATGCATCCAAAAGAGTGGGTGTTTGAGCCTCACTTTCTGTCTTATAATATATTTATCCTCTATCCCTCTCAGGCCTAAACTCCATCCTTTTCGCCATCAACATCGACAACATTGATCTTAATGGCGGGGTGACGCGAGGAGGAGGTCCGTCAGTTTCCCACCTCCTCAAGGAGTCCACACAGGGCATCGGCAGCCTGTGGAAGGAGTCGACTCAGGGTGTCAGCAGCTTGCTGCGAGAGATCAGCACAGCCACGGCCGTGGTGCCTGGGTTCACCCCCAGAGGGGATGGAGCCTCAGACCCACTACCTGTCGTGCCGCGCAGCACATCTGCTGGTAGGGAACAGCAACATGTAATACCACTTGTATATGTTGATGCAAAATGAATGAACACACCCACAACACAACACTCTGTAACCAAGAAATACAAAATTTGTTTGTTTTTGTGAAGACTGTGCTGTTGTAAGAAACATTAAAAGTACACGTGGTTCAGTCAGAGCATGAATAATGAATGTACTGGTAGACTAGTGGATGCAACAGGAGCCATCTACAGCACAGGGCTCCAGCAGTGATGAATTCCCCCATGGGTGAGTGTCAACTTGTTTGACCTCATTTAGCCGGTCCTTCCCATGAGGGGAATATTAGTGCCGCCGTTTTGTTCTCCTTGGGTTCTGCTCAGTAAGATGACATGCTTAAGATGCTGATGTCGACATAACTAAAATTTGTATGGACAGTGTAAGGGAGCCAGTTGCGATAGATAAAAAGAATGAAAGTCATTAAAGTTTCTTAATTTAGGGGTGAGATTGAAGTTTTTGCTCACTTTACTTTTGTCAGACTCGGGTCTGAGGAGGGAGCGCCGCAGGAAAAAGAAAATCACCAACATCATTTCCTTTGATGATGATCTGGAGGGTGGGGCGGAGGACGAGGAGGAGGCGGAGGAGGACTCCCAGAAGATGGGCACACTGAGGAAGAGTCATACAGCTCCTGCACAGAGCAGCGTGGAGGAAGGGATAGACCCTTTGGAGCCGGGCTTCTCCCAGTCACCAGCCCAGAATGGCTTGGTTGAACCAGGCATTATTAGCTGGGTGGGGTCACCCCATCCCTCCCGTACGCCTCCCACAGCTATACCTCCTCTGCCTGACAGTAAGAGTATAGACAATGACGAGGAGGAGGAAGAGGAGGAGATGTACAAGCCCAGAGCACAAACCCAGGAGGAGGAGAAAAACAGCTCTGATCAGTAAGTCAATGAATGTCAACGTTAAAGGTGTAAGAAGAAATATGCAGGTTGCAAATTAGAACTGTTAGAATTGATGATTTGCTGAAATGAAAACAAATATATAAAAACACAAATCAAACTAAAATCCATTGATTGCTAATTTTTGCTGTTTAGGGCGGTGGTGGGAAGTCTGTCCAGCGTGTCCACTTGGAGCCCTCTTCAGGTGATGACAGACAACAGCAGCTCAGATATCCTCATTCCCCTGAACCCTGCAGACCATCAGCCAGGTACTCTACAAACCAAAGCACAAGCTACAAACTGTAAAACGAGTCCTGCACCAATAAGGAGGATGGAAACATAATTAAAGATAAAAATACTTCCTGGTGTACACTGTGCCGAACCAGTTTTAATCTCTGATTACTAGAAGAAGCTGTTTTATTTACTGACAACAGCTTCCTGCAGCTCCGGTGCCATATCAGAGAACGTTAGGGACTTTCTCTCTTTACCTTGTGTCTTCAGTTTCTGTTTTGTTTTTAGTGAGTTCTGTGGAGGACACAGCTGCATTTCCTGCTCAGTGTGAGCCAACAGGACCGATGGAAAACTGTGAGAACAGCAGGTCGGAGCTAACGTTCAAGTAAGTGCCAGTCTTGTGGTGCAGGATAAAATATGTATCATGTATCAGGTAAAAGTGTAAAGTAATTTAAAAGTATTCACAGTGACTTATTCGTCTGTTTGTGTGTTACAGTATGGAGTCAAGTCCACCGACGCACCCCGCTCCCCTCGCCAACCTGATGCCAACATCTGGCCTGCCAGAGTCCATGACAGTTGGTCAGTGTTTCCCCTCTCTCTTGCTCTCTCTCTCTCTCAATCCACCAGATGGCACTGTTGCTCCAGTGAATGCACCTCACCGTACTTTTAATACACAGTGATTTTCTCTCACAGGAATCTGATCGTGTTGATTCTTGCAATTTACATCAGCTACAGATATTTTACATAAATAAAAATGTAAAAACAGAGATTGAACAATGCTGAAAGGATGAGCATTGTGTGTAGCTGGTGTTGTGCTTTATGGCGCTAATAAGAGCCTAGACCCTTAACTTGCTCGTACTGATGCTGTTTGATTCCGTGTGTGCGTGTGTATGTGTGTGTGCATGTGTGTGTGTATATGAAACAGAAAAAGACAGTGAGCCAGGGTAGGAAAGGTGAGTGCAGCTGCCTGTAAGTACCGGGATTGAGCCGTCGTACAATCTACTAGCTCTCGGTAAGAGGAGGTCACAGGCTCGCGGTGAGAGTTAGCGATCTACAAATCACAGCCAGAGGCAGAGAAAATAGTTTTCCAGGAACAGAGCTACACGGTGCAGCAGAGGATTCAGGCCCAGAGGCTTTGCTGCCCCGTATCAGAAAGCAAAAAAAAATCAAGATACCTCAACTACTACCTCTTTATTTTTGACCACTGACCATGAGCACAGAGTTGAACGCCGATGTATTTCCCTCACACACATATACATTTGTGTAATTTGTCCACGTCCACCTATGAGGACAGAAGGGTGTCTGGCTCTAACCGAAGTCCCTAATGGCTCGTCTATGGCACCCACTGTGAACACGCGGTCGGGGTAAAGGTCACGTTTATTTCTGGCCTGCTGATGTGAAGGATGGAGCTGTGATGATAATAGACTTTCTCCTCTCTGCTCCTGTGTTGTGTTCTTCATCACGCTTCTCCTCCTCTTTGTTCCACCCCCCCCCCGAACCAGGCACTTAGCTTGGGGCTGGAGGAGACCTACTTGCATCTTAGGCTACATTGAGACCCTACATAAGTTATGAGAGTAGAGTTGTGGTCTCTGCGTGTGTGTGTGTGTGTGTGTAAAAGGAAGAATGCAAAGTGCACGGCAGATTACCATCTTGTCTCATGGCTGTTATTTTTGGAAATTTGTGGTAACAGCCTACTAATGGGCTTCATGTGCACCGCTAAGCATAATTAAGATGAGTCACCAACAGTCTGGCCATACCTCAAATATTATAGTGGACTAACATATGTTAACTGCCACTTTTTATTATTAGTAACTTGCATTTCAGTTACTTTTGTCATTTTAATGTTTTTTAATCCACAAAAAGTTCAACAAACTGTTAAAAAAAAATCCCCATTATTTCCCAGAGGCTCAAATAAGACATTGTCAAATTCCTTTTATTCAACCAGCAGTCCAAGATAACTAATCCTCCACCAAGTACAAAAGACATGAAAACTCTTATCTGCTGCAGCGGTGACGTGTTTATTTACCTCCGTGGTGTCCCACTATGGAAACCAAGCAACCATCATCAGTGTATAGTCGACTCATGGACTGAGATAATAACCATCTCCAGTGACTCATTAAAACCTTAGCTGTTATTCATGGCTTTAGCTGTTATTCATACACACACACACATACACACATATATATATATATATACATATATATATATATATATTTTCCCCTCACCACCCCAGTTTAATGACTACTTAGCCAGCATTTTCCGGCCTTGCATTTATCTGGGATTACTCTGTCTTCAACGTTTTTATAGTCGAGACCATAAAAGTAGGATTTTGCAACAAATATCCGACTCTCAATGAGGCAGAGACGGAAGAACTTTTTATCTTAAGGAACAAAAGTACAGCTATTATTTCTACACTTCCCCTCTGAAGGTTATTAGTTTATGCTAATTGTTGTGTCTAGTATCTACTGACACCTTATGCATTTGAGGTCTAACCCTGTACACTCTCCCCTCCACAGTGGAGCTGCGTCAGGCCATTGTAGCCATGATGAACAGAAAGGACGAGCTGGAGGAACAAAACACGTACGGTGGAATATATCTTTGCTTATCTGCTGTTTGCAAACTCCAAACACGCACACACAAACACACATACAGAGAGAGAGAGCATGGAAGAAGTTATCTGGTGATCTCTCGGTATAAATTGTCTCAGCTTGTTTTCTTTTCATCCTCAGACAAGAGGCAGTTTTGTATTGACATGAGGCAAAAAACTGTTTAGTTTAGTTATGATTTTGTTTTTCCCCCAATAATCCACCACAGACTGTGATTTACACCCATGTAACAGCTGCTAAAATTGTTGAGCAAACTACAAAGCATCATCCAATAGGATTCTGTGGAAATGGCCAGAATACACAGTGTTATGCTTATACGTCTTTGTAGTTATTCATAATTAATGTGAGTCTGCTGCCAAGCGGAATTTACATTTTTATGATAAGCTGTGTTTTGTACTTAATATTAACAGCGATGCAGTCACTGATGAGTGTTGCTCCATGTCAGATCCGAATGTGATTCAGTCAATTAAGGATCAAGCTGATCATGTTTATCTTTCATTCTTGGTAAAAACATCATCTAAATGTCAACATTTACTGTGAATGCACTAAATGCATAGGATTAGCACCGTGTAAACACACGTCTCCTGACTAAGAACTGGGACAGAAAGCTTCTGTTTTTGTTATGAAATCATGTTTCATGCATGTGAACTGCGTCATGTGTTTGACAGGTCTCTTCGCTGTCTGCTGGATGGGGAGATGGAGCACTCAGCAGGCCTGAGGCAAGAAACTGATCTGCTGAAGAAGAAGCTGGCAGAGCTCGAGGAGAGACACACAGCCAAGGTCCAGGCACTGGGCAGGTAAGAAACCACTGGGATATCTCTGTAATGTACATTAACCGTGTCATTAGCATGCACAGTGAAGGCCTATAGCAAACCAGACCTTCACATCAATGACCATATTTATGTCCATCTTCTACATTATAGACCAAAGGGTTCATTCATTTGTTGATAAAATAGTTAGTGGATTTATTAAAGTTGGAAATGTGCTATTGACTTAAGACACTGTCAGATGATTTTCCTGCTGAGTCTATAGTATATAGTATCCTTATGCAGTTTTGTATAGTATGGCTATTACTGTGTTAGGTCAGTCACTGCAACCGAAAAGGAATCACGACTTTGACAGTTACCCGGCGCTAGTCGCTGGCAGTTAAGTCTGTCGCTGTGAGAAACTTGTCTCACTTGAGAAACAAAATCCAGCAGAAGCCTCCAGTGAGGAGGCAGTACAGCCGCTGCAGGTGATGTCATTTTGTCTGCGGACAGAAGTTGTTGTTTTGACCCGTTTTGTTTTTGCTCCTTTTCAGCTGGAAACCCGGAGCGCAGGGAAAATATTTTAAGCAGAGCAATCACTTGACGTTATAATGGTCAGGTCTTTGACTCTGACCATTAACCTGTCAAACCCCCCTGCAGGTGCACGATGCCTGGTCTGTGCTGCTGGACGGTCATTATTTTACATTATGCAGATTTGATTCACACCAAAAAGGAAACACAATGGTGTTGCCCATAACATAGCAAAGAATAATATAGGATGCAGTTGTTTTCAGCATTATTCATTAAACATGTGTTTGACAACATGAAGGATGAGGTTGTTTATGAACGTTTGTTAGGTTTGCTGTTGTGTGCATCAGTAGATTTAGACAAATCATTCAGTAAACAGTGTGTTAAAGTTGTACCAGCCCACAGGACCTTCAGGTCGGTGATTAAAACTGCTGCTGACTCTGCTGGGCTGTGTACTTACAGTAGCTGCAACATAATCACAGTAATTATCCCTATGCCCAGACAGGAAGAGGAACCGCATTTGTGTGTTAGGTCTCCGCGTCCAGCTCCGTCCGCTCACAATTGAAAAGTATTGGCGCCCTCGTTGTTGAGTGCTGCGTTTCATTCCCCACATCAAACATACACACACTTTTGTTCCGCTAAGTGACCACCTGCAGTTTCCTTGAGAGTGAATTGCGTCACCTCGGCATCCACAATTGATTTCCTGTATGCCAGAAGTCTTCGGTTAAGCCTCGAGCCCTTTAAATAGAGGATTAGTCATCCTTCAGCAGCCCCACTAAGGCTGTGTTCAGATAGTAGCCTCCTACAGTAAGTCAAGCCACCTGCTAGGATTGATCGAGTTCCTCAAAGTTAAGTGTTTAGGGACCGCTGAAGCCGATGGTCTTGTAGTCTGGAGAGGACAGTGCCAGGAGCTGGTGATTGTCCTGATGGCATGGGGCACTTTAATGGAGTGCAAATGGCGATGGAGAGAAACGGCGTGTACCAGGAAACAACGATGGCCTCACATTTGCCTCCCTCTCTCTGTGACATACAGTATGTTCTTCCGTCCGTAAACGCACACACACACACACACACACAAACACACAAGACCCACTCTGTAGTCTGCTGCTAAATCTCAAGTGCTGCTTTTCCTTCTCAGCCAAATCTGTCTCGATCAATAGCGGCTATAAATATCACTGAAGGAGCAGCTAGCCGCTGAATGAGGGCTGGAAGCTGTCAGAGTCATTCAGTGAAAGGGCTACTGGCAACCGTTGCTATGTATCCCTCAAGTCCTTTGTCCTTCCCTCGCGCTAAGCATGATGTGGACGCCGGAAAGGCTGACATGTAATCTGACACGAGACAGGAACATCTTAACAGTCGACAGGACTGTTGACCCAGCACCTGACCCAAAGCACTTTACTGCTGTGAGTTACCGGAGATGCTGTTCAACACAGATTGTTTGGTGCGCTCTAAGCTTGACGCAGAAATCTATTTACTGATGGCAGAAGTGTTCGGGTTAAATGTTTTTCATCAGAATCAGATGGTCGCGCTGTCTGAGGAAGACGCTGCCATTCATCTGTGTGTGTGTGTGTGTGTGTGTGTGTGTGTGTGTGTGTGTGTGTGTGTTGAACCCGTCTGTATATGGGGGTGGCAGAAAATGCGAGCGTGGCCATAGATAGATTTCGGCTGACGTCGTCTGCGGCAGAGCTAAAATGAGCCCCTGCTCACTAACTGAACTCCTCACACACAAACACAGGGTGTGCAGCAGACCCTTACTCACACGTTCGTCCAAATATAACATGAAAATATAGGATCCTCACTTCCTGCGCCTCTCAGCTTCTCTCCTAGTTAAAAGCAATGCAGGGTAAAATAACAGTCCTGCAATCAGTTGCTCTTATAATGTTGACATTTTTTGGTGGTAAAACAAGTGCAAAGTTATTTAAAAAAGTAGATGTGATTATAGGTTAGAGGGAAGAAAATATATACAGTATACGCTCTTGTTTTGTTTGTTAAAACCAGGTGTTAACATCACTTTGAATGGCTATTAGTCAGAATATCGCAATAAGGAATGTACACATTCTGGAATGTAAACATTTGCAAAACCAAAATACAAACAGCCACACACGCACGTACATGCACGCACGCACACACACACACACACACCAAACTCTCTTACCCCACTCCCATCTCTTGTCCCCCTTTTCAGACGTCAGTTGGCAGAGCAGAAAGCAGGCCTCTCGCAGCATGAAGGTGGGAAGGCAGCCAGTCAAGTGGGCTTGGGCCAGGAAGTGGTACCTCGTCATAGGGGAGAGGGGGCGTTGGACAGACGGACACACACACACACACACACACACATGCACACATAAAATGGGAGCAGATGCCTTTTCCTTAGCTGGCAGAGCCGCTGTCTTTCCTCAAGGCAATCTGGTGTGGCTCATCTCATCTCATCTAAGACGTGGCAGAGATAGCTGCTGTGAAGTTTGCCTAGTTTACTTGTTGGGAGTGTGCAGCCTTGCGTGATTTCTTTCTTTGTCATTTATGTCACTCAACACGGGGGGCCCTCTTTTAACTCTCGCCTCGTCTGGGCCCTTGGAAGTGTGACACTCGACTCTATGCTTGAAGTCTTTTATTTATTTATTTCTTTATTTGGAGAGGCTGGATAATACATTGCACTCAGGAGCATCACTCCGGCTCCTGAGCAGTCTGTCTCTGAGGGCGCCTTTGTACCTCTCATTTACCATTTCCCAACAAAACCCGAGTGTACCTGAAGATGAGCCAATTTAGCTCTGTTTATTGCACATTAAAAGCGACTGCTGAGAACAGGGAAAATAATGGAAGAGGCGGGAGGATTACAAGAGTGACAGGAAAAACAATAACACCCTCAGGCTTTGACTCAGCGGAAGTAATTGCTGCACGTAGTCAACGTATATTACATATATTACATACACGTTCTACCTTATTCTCTATTAATCTGTTAGTGTGTTGGCTTTAGACAGAGCCCAGTCAAACTTAACCTGTCACTGACTTTTCCTCTTTCACACAGACCTGAGTCAAGCTGCTTCAGGACACAGACGATGCATTTCACTGCTGCACATTCTGTTTTTATCTGTCGGCTCGAAAATTGATTTTGAAAACGTGTTTGTGTGTTTTGCAGTTCGGGCTGATCTGAGAGCAGTGTTCACGCCTAACCTATAGGACCTCTGTTTATTTGCTTTGTCGCACAGACAGCTCCGGTCTCAGCTGCTGATATCGTATATGCTGTATCCATGGTAGCAGAGGTGTGATGTAAATCTGGGTCAGGGTTGTGTTATGGCACGCGTTTCACTGGGTGTACAAAGAGAACACGTAGTATTGTGACTAAAGGCGGATGTTTTATCATCATCAGAATGAAATGGTGTCTCTGTGTGTGTAAGTGTTTAAGAGCAGAAAAAAGCGACGTAAGTCTAAATAAGCATTTGCTAAAAGAACTTGTTGAACTTCACAAATCACGGCAACTTCAACTTTCATTTTGCCAAGTGCTTTCATCTACCTGCTGATTTAACCACAGACGAAACATTTTCCGTAATGAGATAGTTGCGAACATCCGCGTATCTCCCCCAGCCACTCCACAAACACGCCGCACAGAGCAAGCGGCCTGTGTTAGCTATAATTTAATCATGCTGGAACAGCTTCTGGGCCGCGGGTGGCTCTGATAACAACAATGTGGACGGCTCTTTGGAGAGCTCATCATGTGGATTCAGGAGATCTCCCGGCAGGCGCCTCTTTTGTTGGCGGGGAATGAGGGCTGATAAGCAGGGCACCAAAACTCACCCAATGAGAATGAGGCGGTTTGGGAGGCAGTGGTGGAGCAAGACAAAGGCTGTTAAATTTAACTGCCAAGGGCATAAAGCCTCGCTCCCAACTCTGATTGATTTCCTCAACAAAGTCGATGATGTTTAAGCGGTTACGGCTTGTAAAGAGACTGCGTCTCTCCGTCTCTCGCTCTCACTCTGCTTCTTTATCACGGTGTCTTTGTGTCTGCATCCTTGGCATATACACAAACATGCCAATATACCCCGTCACTAGTACTAACTTGTGATTGTCATGCAAAATAAATAACATCGTATGCATACGTGAAGTTTTTATGAGCCCTGTGCAGCCGGTGAAGATTATTTATGTGTTGTTACCGTCGCACTGTGATGGTAGTGTTTTTCCTCCCTCTCATTCGGTCTGATTTGAATTTGTATTGTTTGTTTGATTTTCTGACTATTCCCCGTTTCTACAAACGAACAACAACTGCACTTGACTTGAATGAAAACAAAAACACGAGCGTGCACTCTGTGATGGCCTGTTTTTTTGTCGGGGAGAGAGAGAGAGAGAGAGAGAGAGAGAGAGAAAGAGAGAGAGAGAGAGAGAGAGAGTCATTTATTTTATTTTTATTTTCAGTGCTCCTCAGGTGATGAGATGTCACAACAAGTGTCACACCTCTGCCACACGCTGTCATAAAAACAGAGTAAACAACTTCCTGCGACTGGCTTCCTGTAGCAGCAGAATACATACCCTTTGCAGTATCACACATGACAGTGTCTTTATCGTGGCCAACACAGTCAGCAGATGATGATTGTGTCGAGATACATACATTTGATACAGTGTGTTTTGAATTTCAGATCAGACAGTTGACATTTTCAGTCTGAAACGCTTGCATGCAGCCGGTTGTCGTTAAAGGCTTTTTGTTTTTATTCATGCCTACTTAAATGCTGTGTGTGTTTGTGCAGGGAGAATGAGGTGCTGAAGGTCCAGCTGAAGAAGTATGTGGGGGCGGTACAGATGCTGAAGAGAGAGGGGAGCCAGGGCAATGACGGTAATACACACGCACATGCACACGCACACATTTATTTATGTGTTTGTGAGATTTCTGAAAGGCAGAGAGATGCATAGAACTTTGTAAATATTAAATTAATAGTGCCTTAGGGTTTTAAACTGAACATATGCGCAAACAGCTGTATATGGCTGCCTTTTCACCACAGTGCCACCTGCCTTTTAATTTATTTATAAATAAAGATAAAATATTGTGATCCATCCTTCCATTAACCTCCTGGTGAAACAGCTGACAAGAAGCCGCTAAAATCCCAAACATAATAAATATTTGGGATTTTATTTAGTCACACTCATCATCATACTGTTCACTTGTGCTGTGAGGAATGTTTACAGATTGTTTGGGTTGTATTTGTCGCATTTGTCTCTGTTGTGAGTCGCAGGCATTTGTGTCAAAACTTGTATGATGCTGTCATACTCTTCATGTTACAAAACATCCAGGCTGCATGAAGCTGTAATTTTCATTTTCAAATAATTTACAAACTTCCACTCATCATGTAGTCAGTGACGAAGTAAAATGACTTCGTTATACAGGAGCGCTCAACAGTCAAATAATGTCGCCAGGAGCGTCGTCAACCTCCACTTGTTCTTGCAGCGCCACGTGCGCAGCTTTGGCCTCTGACGGCATCATGTTTAAAACATTGCTCCTCTGTGGTCCCCGGCAATTACGGCGCTCAGCCTGTCAGACTCGGCCGCCTGGCCTGCAGACACCAGAGCGCACGGCGGGGATGATCACGAAGGAGGAGAGATGATTAGATGGAAAAATGGTGATTCCCTTGCTTTCAAAAAACATGCGTGTATGATCAGGATAGAGCCATCACCCAGCTCAATTTCAGTCTTTAAAAACGTGATGTTTATTTATTTTTTGTCCTTCAGTATTCTCACCAACAGTCAGGAGCCTTTTTTTTGTTGCAGATGTTGATATTAATTTTTTTTTCCATCATTTGCACACTTTCCTCCTCCCTTCCATCCCCATCCGCTTCATCCCAACAGGCGTAGTAATTCCCTCTCCGCAGCGGCGTCTAAATGATTTCATCCTCCCTCGCCTCTGTCTGCTGCTAATGATGTGCTTCCTTCCATCATACTTTGATGCTGAATACCAGAGTGTGCTGGTATGGATGTGTGTGTACGTGTGTGCTGGGAATAGCGGCGAGGGAGTGATGTGTGAGCAGTTTACCAGGGAAGCAAAGATCTGAGAAAAAAAGTATGTATTGATACGCGAGTGTTTTTATGTGCTGTCAGCACGCTCCCCCGTGATCAGTGCCTCGCTGCCTCTCCGAAACCCCTCCTGTATAATGACAGCGCTGCAGGCGTGATCTCCTGAACGCCGTCTTCCTCCCTGACATGTCACAAACAACGCTTCTCCATTCCCTCTGTTTCGGAGATAATTACTGTTTCCTGTGTGATGCCATCTGTCTGCTTGTCGCAGGGATTTCCCCCTCTCTACCTATGTATACTCACAAACCAGAGGATAGTGTTAGTGGGCGCTTGTTATGAAAAGTGTGGTTTGCTATTTGTGCTTCTTCGTGCATGCTTTATAGTAGAAAACAGGAAGTACAAATACTTCACATGTCACATTGGTTACGTCAAAGTGACTTGAGTGTTTAAGTGCGCTGGATAGGTGCTTGTAGGTGCGCGTGTGCCTTTGAACCAGGGTATATCATTAAGAGAAGCCATTACTTGAGCTCCCGGAGGACTTGTAGTGTAACAGAGGCAGTCATGTTGACTGTGAGGCAGAGACGGGAGGAGAGAAATCTCCAGGGGGAGACACAGCAGCACATGGAGAACACAGTTCCCCTGAGATCCTCATACGTTAACACAAATCAGTAATCACATCAAGAGAGTTTTATGAATTTTTAAAAAAATAAATTCCGCCTCCATCGTCACTCATAATGATCATAACAGTCCTCCACACAGTCGTTTTGTGTTAATGTTGTCAACAATTCATTTTGACCAGAAGGTTTAAGGACTGCTGGAGGGTTGCTGTGTTTTGGTCAAAGGTCAGGATTGGTAATAAGGGCATTGACTGGATATTAAAAAAAACCAAAAAACATTCGTTTTTGAGAGCTTGTCTCATCCTCCGGGGAGACACTTTGTCTTAAAGGTAATAATGTTTGGAGGCATTTAGTTCTCCCGGGATGAGTTTTACTGGTTGGCCGGTCGAGCGGTTGCTGTGTGACTGACTGCTTTAACTGGGGGATTGATTCCCCAGGGGGACGGTCACCGAACCTGAGAAACCAGGGCTTCACCTCGCTGCTCTGAGATGGCTGATGGCTGATGGCTGAATGTGGTCAGCTGAAATTGTCCTGCAGTGCTGTACATATATAAAAGAAAAGATTGTCCTGCCAGTAGTGGGATAGGGATCAGGAGTTATTAACCTGTTAAGTGCTGGCTGGGCAGGCCGAGGACACTCGAGGAGATCAATAACAGGTCAAAGGTCAGCGATGGAATTCCCCCTCTTCCGCTTTCTTGTAAATAGCTTTGGTAAATTTCTATTCCCTCACATTTTTATCTGACAGCACCATTATTTGTCACATCAATACTCTTATTTTTGTTGGAAAAATAAGAAAAATGGAAAAGTGACTTTTACAGTAGATGTACGAGGGAAAATAGAGACTGAGATGATTTGGCTTTTAGATTTGCTTGACTTCAGGTTTTATGATTCTTAATTTATCTTTCATTTATTTTTAATACCATCAATCTACATTCAGGCCTGTTTGCCCCCCCACCCCTCACCCTCCACCTGCCAGAATCAGTGGCAGACCAGCGCTCGGACTTATTCCGCTTTTTGCCCGTCACTGCATACGTGTGTAATTCGTCCTTAAATGAACTTGCCGCAGACAGCAGCTTATTCATCTCCAATAAGGAAATGGATTACATGGCCGTTTAAAACCCAATAAGCTTTCCTCGCTCTGCCTTCGCCTCTCCTGCTTTTGCCGACACCCAGTGGCCTTTAATGAGTGAATGAGAGGCATTTGTCACCGATGCCTGCCCTAATAGGAGAGCGTAACTTATTCATTACACACAGAGATCCACGTTTATTGTCGCTCTGCTTTGCCCTTGTAGGGCCTCAGGGAGGTCAGGTGCCCAGCTGCGAGGTGTCAGCTGTGTGTGTGTGTGCGTGTGTGTGTGCGTGTGTGCATCCTGTTTTTGTCTGCTCGGAAAATATGAGAAGGCGCATTTGCATATTTATAAAAACTTGGGACGTGCGTAGCTGCTGACCTGTTGTGTATGTGTTTATGTGGAGGTGGGTTTTCATTAATTATTAACTAATGAGCAGCTGAGCGTCTTCGGAGGTTAATAAAAGCAGGGCACCTTGGTGGGGAAGGGGGGGGGGGTCATTATTAAACAAATGTGTGTAGGCATGTGTTTTGTCAGGGCAACGGTGCGAAACCGCGCAACTTCATATTGTGTGTTTGTGTTAATTGTCTTCTTGAGTCCCATGTCCCCCCGAGTGTGTGTAGGTGAGACTCGGTGTGTTTGTGAGAGAGGCCTAAATTAAACTGTGCATTAGCGGTCGTAGGTGGTTATGATGCCGCCGTAACAGGTGTGTATGTGGTTTATGTTGTAAAGTTATTTACATCCCAGTAGGACGACTGTAAAAGAGCAGGCGATGAGTCATTTGCTGTGTGAACTGAGATTAATTGTACCCACACGCGTTTCTGCTTCAACCTTTTGACAATAAGAAGAGAAGATGGACAGTGGTTCACCTTGTTCCGCCTCTCGGCTCTTCATCCAACAGATTGGTCATGTTTACCAGCTGAAAGGTGTCAGCGACTTTCATTTCTTTTCACCAGAGGGTGGTCTGCTTGTGTATTTGTATGGCGGTTAATGCCACAGCCACTGTTTTGTATTTTCCTGGCACAAGAGAGGTGACATTGCATATTGGTGGTCACAGGTGGGGCCAGGTGGTCACTGCCCGAGTGTAGCCTGTGTGCACGGGTGCATTGATTTGTCCGCCCAGGGGCGTCGTATCTCACTGGCGTCTCCATGCGGGCTCTGCAGGGGTGCGTAACAGATTTCATCACCTGGACAGATCAGTGTTAATGAACATTTTAATCATCTCGCTGAATGCCAGCGCCTGCTGAGCGTCTTCGCGTCCGCCTTTACCAGAGATAAATTTGGAAAAATCTTGTCTGAGGAAGAAAAGCGCTTCAGCGGGGTGCGGGTTCCCATCTGATGCCTATTTCCCCTCTCAGGCAACCAGACCTTAACGGTTCCTGGAGTTACTGCCATGCTGTTGCCCTATGTTTAGCTGTCATATACAAAATGTTGTATGAATAGGAAGTTTTCATTTATGTATGAACCGTGTTTCTGACAACAGTCTGATGGAAAGCAAAAATCCTGTTGTGTAACTTGTTTAACTATCACATCTGAAATTCTGAAAAGTTTGCAGCGAAGAGCTTACAGCAGTGCAGAGGAAAAAAACAAGATCATCTCAGTTTAAGGAGGAGGATGGTACGGGTTTAATGTTCTTGAAACTTTGTGATGGAGTGAGGCGTCTGCATCTGGAGATTCACTGTCTCATATTGCCGCTGGGTGTTTTTTTGAAATCAATCATCAATACAGTACATACACACACACACAACACGTGCCTCCAGGCTGTTGCTGTACCTAGGTGGTAGTCTCCACCCTGCAACCGTACAGGTTTTTACCACCTATGAAACAAGCATCTGGAAAACACAGTCTGTCTTTATGACTTCTCCTTTTCCACCTTCTCCTTCTCCTCCTTCTCTCCTCGTCTGTCCTCTTACGCCAATTTGGGACTGATTACATCTGGTCCCGGCCTCCGCGCGTCACTGCCTCCCAGCCAGTGCAGCAAGTGATGCTGTTTAGGCCTGGCTAGCCAGTCATTTACTGCATGACTGCCCATGCTGATGGTAACACAGCACCGACTGCCTTGACTTTATGCCGCCTGACGGACTGAGGGCTAAACAGTCTGGGTAGTGGTGAGCAGATGTCGGGTACAGAGGGGAGACATGATTGCCGCTTTTCGTTTTTTTAATTTGGTTTTGCTTTATTTATGATAAAGTTGATGAGGAGAGTCTCAGAAGGAGACTTGGAGGTGAAGTGTCTCACTTGTTTAAAGGAGGCGTTTTTTTAATTACAACAGCAGCTGTACGTCAGGTACCTGTGTCAGCCCAGGAGATGCTCACGTCTCCTCTCACGGTTGCTGCAATGCAACCTGGGTAGGCAGGGGAATGCTTCTGTAACAATGATGTCACTGGCTCGTGTGAACCGAGGGGGATGTTAATCAGAGCCGATTGGTGCTCTGCGACAGCCAGCCCACGTGGAGTCCCACACATCGAGGTGATAATGAAATTATCGGAGCATCTGTCTTTGTTGTCCTGTCCACCCTCGCCGTTGTCCTCGCCTGCTCGTAAACAATTCGGCTGGACCTTGGCCTTGTTCTTGTTTGTGCAAACATGTTGATTAATCCTGACTGACATTTAATAGACATCACTGCGGGGACTGAGCAGGGAGAACAGAGCAGAGTTTGGAAACCTAATATCTCAGTAATCCTGTTGGCCTTTTTTACTGAGTACAGACTGATGACCCTCTGTTCTTTGGTCAGTGAAATTACAACCTCATAGTACAAGAGCTGCAGATGTAAACGGCACAAAACCATGACTGACAAATTAATACTGCCTGATGTGGGCGAGCAAAGTGTTTTGAAAATGGCAAGAAAGAATGAGCCACGCAGAAATAGACATTCCAATGTATTCTCCTCAGTAATAATTATAGTAATAAATTTAGTATGGAGTGCCTTTTTAGGAAACGTATAGCTCAGAAGAATGATTCTTTTTGTCTAGTTTCTTGACTGAGTATGCAAACATGTGGGAGTAATCTGTTTTGAGTGATATGTCTCAGCTTGATTATGAGTTTTATTTTTCTTTTTTGGTGCGCCGCTGGGATTTGGATATGAATATTTAGAGACTTACACAGATAACTATCCACGCTTGTCTTGAGCCTTTTCATTTGAAACCCCATGGAGCCTTTGAGCGCCCACCACAACTCTCTTCTGTGTAAGTGCCACCAACAGACCAGCTCATAGCACATTTCACCCCCAACCCCATCCCTCCTCCTCCCCCCACAATGATTCACTGCCTGTGTTCCTTTTCCTCCAAGACCCCTGCATGCATGAGTGTTTAGCTTGTTAATGTGCAATGTGATAACAGTCCTGCTCTATAAACAACTTAATCCTGCCTCTTATGTGCCGGGGAGCTACCTGCTCCTTTAAAGACCTGGAGGCTTAAGAGGAGAGGTGTTGTGGGCAAGTAGGGTTATGCAGAGTGTGTGTGTGTGTGTGTGTGTGGGTGTGTGTGTGCGTGTTTGATTGATGAAAATTAAGGAAGTGTAACGTAGGTAAGAGCTGTGTGTTTGAAGAGCATGGAGTGGGATTAAAGTAGCTGTGTGTGTGTGTGTGTGTGTGTGTGATTTGCTGTAATAAATTTGGGATAGGGTTTTACCCTCTACATGACCCTGCTCTGATAATGTGGAGTGATCATGTTCCCAGTGCTCAGTCTACATGCATTTGTGGTATATTTTATCTTGGAATGATAAAACAACAGCTGAAGATGAAAAGTTAACTTTCTACAACATAATCAAGATAACACACTTGGTGGGAATCCACTTAGCGAGAAATGTTTTTTTTTTTTTTTTAACTTTCTCTCTCGTTGAGTCCCACTGTGCTGCAGCCAATTCAAAGAAAGGCTTGTTTTGTGAAAGGCCTTTGGAGTCTGGATCAAAAGCATTTTCATAACAGCTCAATCCATGATGGAAATATTTCATACTGGACCCAAGCTTCATGCGATGGCTTTTTCACTCACGCATTTTCTTTCCTTTACATAACGTTCCTCTTGCTTTCTTTCTACTTAGCTGTTCTTCCATCGCCATATTTACTCTCTCACATTTATTCTCTGTCCGAGAGCTTGTTGCATTAATAATCTATGCTAATGCAGAGAGCATGTGAAGATATAAATAAAATTATGTGTGTGTGTGTGTGTGCATATATATATAGATATATATCTATATAGATATATAGATATATATCTATATACAGTATATATATTTGATAATATACAGAACTGTTGACCAGACAATAAAAGCACTTATGGCGGCTAATGTGGGCCTATGTGTTTTGAAATGCAGCCGTGAGAGAGCTGTCCTCACAGAGAAAATAACGGAGGCAGTCGGAGAAAAAGCAGGAACACAAAAGTACACTTAAGAGTGTTTTTGCTGCACTTGACGTCCTTTATCTTTTGCATGTGTGAAAAGCTTCTGAAGTGTGTGCTTTTTCTTTGCTTCCTTTGACTTTTTACTCATTGTATAAATATGAATATGTAAAGGCGAGTCAGGATGTTTCTGGAGTCGTAGCTGACATTGCAGAAGTTGCGGTCTACTTCTCAGAAGTTCACTAATTAATGACTGTCTTAAGGTGTTTTGCATATGCAGGGGTTTGGCACAGGTGACCTGATGTTCTTTTTGCATTGTTGAAATTATCAGCTCCAGCATAATCTCAGCATCATGGGGTCATTTCACGTTTTGTACATCTTACAGCCTCTATTTCTTCCTCCAGTTTTCCACAGCACTACTCTGCTTATGCGGTTTGACAAAGAAAGTGCTTGGATGTAAGCGCATACGTTGGCATGATCAAAAGCCACCTTACTAAACTTTGACAAGTTCTAGTCCCAGAACTTATTAGCTACAATGTGTTGGTTTGTGGTGATTGAGCCGGAGCGCCTGGCTCCGACACAAGGTGAAGTTAAGGAGCTCAAAAAACAAAACAAAAAAAAAACCTAAACAAACTCTAGTATGGTGCATTTGTTTTCCGGAGCAGTGAGTGTAAGAGGAGCAGGTGGCGCTGATTGTAACTCGCTGTCACCTCCAGTGATTAGCTATGTCTGAATTTGAGCGTGTAATAGCACCCTCATCTCCTGCATAATTGGCTTTCCTATTGATTAAATAACATATGCAGTTGGCAGTGTTTGTTTGGGAAGTTGAAGTTCTGAACTTGTGCGGTTGAATTGTTGAAATGAAAAATGCCAAAACTTAATCTTGTGTGATGTGTGTTTTTACGTCGTCATATGTCGTAAGTACATGCGAACGAGGGCCACTCTTTGTTCGCACTCTCAGGTGATTATACACCCATGGAAAGCATTTCTGTATGTAAATCCTTCTAAAACCTACGTACTGGTCCTTTAACAAGCTATTTGTAATGAAGTGGCAATTTGTTTTTGTGGCATCTTCACATGCCTATGTGCAGTCAATGTGTGATTTACTATAATGGCTTTTTAGTCTCGTAACGTGTCAATTATTACGGTTTTCCCACTAGGGATGTAAAACTGCTGTGTGTTGTAGATAATAAATCCGTCAGAAAATAACTTGCTCTATTATGATTTAAACCCTCTCACTGCATTTCTCGTGCTGTTGTTAGATGAAATTGCATTATTCATTAAAAAAAAAACATAGCAGCAAGATAGCGAGAAACTACAAAAGTAATTGCTCACCATCTTACCTATGCAGACACAGTAAGAAGTCTTTGGCCTAACGATTTTTTTCTGCATGTAAACTATCTGTGAATAGTTTGTTGACAGATTTATAAGGAAAAAAATGACATCCTTTGATGCATAAACACCCGGTCCGGCTTCAGTATCAGCACCATGGACAGCAACTGCGGCTGCAGCATTGCATTGTTATTAGTTTTCCTTCCTGTGACAGCTAATGAAACGCAACAGACAAAATCATAACAGTTGTTTTTAGTATCTTATACAGACTATCCTCAGTTTGTTTCCATATACTGCACACTGGACACACATTTGCTTTTTATTGTTTCTTATCAGCATGATCTGGAATGAAAGCTCTGGTATGAGCTCAGTTATGGACGTTGATGGACCTGCAGCTCTCCATTAGTAGGACGCACTCTTTTGTACTACACACTACGTGCACAAGGTCTCTCTTCTATATCTATGTCTATATCTTTTACCCATAGATGGCAGTGTGTCCATGAGTCTTCAGTTAAACTTGTATATGTGTGTATTGGTCTGTAATAGTGTGCAGAGAGAGGCAGACAGCCTCTGACAGGCCTCTGTAATGTAGATTTACTGTAATAGCCTGTGAGGAAATGAGATGTACACTGTTAAATAGTTTGGAGAGGCATCTCGTTCCCCTCCGCTGTGGCCTGACCTCGCTGTATGAGCGCTGTACGAGAAAAGATCACTGAGTCGACAAAGGTTTTGACTAATGATACTCGTGAAAAATTGGGAAGAGACAACAATGGGGAAAAAACACAGCCTCTTCTCCTTTGTCATCTCTTCTCTTTTCTCTGTGGGGTAGAGTGATCTAAACCTGTTGATAAGGTCACAACAGTGGAGAGGTTGTCCACTAATGAGCATCATCAACATACACCCCTCTGTCTGCTGTGGATGTGCTAATTCTCTCTTCCGCCGCCACCTTTTTTGTCCTTTTCCGTGTGTCCTTCAATTACGGCTCCCTTTTGTTCCCGAGGCTCCAATGAAGCCAGTGGCCTGTGTCATTCTCCTCATCTATTATGAATCATCTGCAGGGGGTTTAAGAACAGTGGTCGGGGTATTTTAATAAAAAGATGTTGTAGTTTTGTGTCCTGTGGTAGTTTTGTGCCGAGAGAGGATAAGACTTCTGTGTCTGGTTAACGGCGGCTCTGATGAGGAAGTTAATCATGGTAATGACATTAAAAAAGAAACAACTTTAAATTGATATCCAGAATCATTTGCATCCTTTGAAAACAAACAACTGTCAACTGTTTTTGACAACTAGCTTGGAATAAATTCCTGATTTCATTTTTCAAGCTAAAAACATGGCTCGGGACACAGGTTATATATTTGGAAAAAGAGGAATAATTACCCTCTTTGTACATGACCAGCGCCCAGGACACATCCCAAACACCAGTGTCACAGTTTCTGAATTCATTCCTGTAAAACAGCTACAAAAAGATCTCATTTAACTTTTTTCCCCCTGGAAACACTCCCAAGACACTTAGGCTAAATCCTTATTTAATGTCCTTTTTGCGGCGCCTACACATCAACAGATCGTTAACGTATTAATTTTGAGACATTAGAATAACTACTTGCAGCAAACGAGGCAATCACTGAACTGATTTGCAGTCTCCTTTGCCCTCCACAGTGTGTTTTATACCTTCAGCTGATGGCTCTGACCTTGTGGGAAAACTTAACTCCACCGCGCCTGGGCACAGAAATGACCTGCGAGTAAGGAAACGGGCCGATAAGTGCAGTGAAAAATTAACTCTGACATCTGGATCCTAAGTAATAAATGTCTCCTCTTAGTCGTGAAAATACATAACACAAGCAGAAATTCAAGTGGCAACAAATAATTACACTCAGTTCACGCGGGTAGGGAGCAACATGCCCGCCAGCCCCCGCTGCGCTTTGTGGCCACTGCTATTCTGCATCAGCAGAACGACGAAACATTAGCAAACCCTGAAACCCTCAAGTAGCAAGGTAGACGTTGTTCCTGATAAGACTGAATGTGTTGTTAGCATTTATCTTGAATAGAGCCTGACAGAGCTCTTCACATGTGTTATATGATATAAGACATCCTCCTGCATTCTTCATTATTCTTGGTCTTACGAGTAGTTTCCTGGCGTTTCCTGTGTAACTGGCAGTGGGGCTGAATTGTATGTATGTTTGGGCAGCGATCCATAGTAGACAGAGCGGCTCGTTTGTAACGATGTCTTCATGTTACAGAGTACACCTGTAAATGTCAGGATGTTTTCCGCTCACATAGTTTCCAGGTCTGACAATTAATTTAATACTCGTTTTCTTCTGTCTGCACAGTTTTTGCTTTCGTTGTCATTCGGGTGAGGGGGTGGGGGTGGGGGTGGGGGGGTCGTACACATTGCTGCGCTGAGAAGTGCAAAGTGATGGCTCTGACCAGAATTTGAACTCTCCACTTCCCAACACATCCTACAAATATTTTACCATGTGTTATATGATATAAGACATCCTCCTGCATTCTTCATTATTCTTGGTCTTACGAGTAGTTTCCTGGCGTTTCCTGTGTAACTGGCAGTGGGGCTGAATTGTATGTATGTTTGGGCAGCGATCCATAGTAGATGTTACAGAGTACACCTGTAAATGTCAGGATGTTTTCCGCTCACATAGTTTCCAGGTCTGACAATTAATTTAATACTCGTTTTCTTCTGTCTGCACAGTTTTTGCTTTCGTTGTCATTCGGGTGAGGGGGTGGGGTGGGGGGGGGTCGTACACATTGCTGCGCTGAGAAGTGCAAAGTGATGGCTCTGACCAGAATTTGAACTCTCCACTTCCCAACACATCCTACAAATATTTTACCCTTTATTTCACGAGGGAGGACTGACTGAGCAGACAGCTGTTTCTTCATAAGCTTCTCACCAAAAGCTTTCTTGTCGAATGCAACCAGCACTTTTCTGCCTGATGTTTCATTTTCTGTCCAGAACGCCACTTTATCTGTGCTTTTTGCCTCTTTTTTGCCGTGCAGAGTTTTAATTTTATCCTCATTTCAACTCCACAAATCCGCAATTTTCCAAAAGCCCAAACTCTGAGGGGGCTCTCAGATGTTTACTTTGCCTACTATCTCATTGTTACAAAACCTTGTGATACAAGGTTAATGTACTGTAGTTTGTTAAAAAATTGACCTCCCTAACCTTTCTAATTAGTCATTGGTGCTAAATAGTATTTGGTTAGTGGGCGGTTCCAAACAAATGGTCTTTGTGTTTAAATTGGATATTAGCGGCGCCAGTGCCCTTTAACAGCACAGAGACCATTAAGGTGACAACAAAAAAGCTAATGGATTGACTTTGTAAAATGGAAGGCAATTAACAAAGTGACTGCACTGTGTGGTGGGAGAGGTGGGCCGGTGGGGGTGGTGGGTTGGGTTGCTGCCGATATCAGGAAATCAGCTTTTCTGGACACAAACATGTGATTGCGGCTTGTCAAGTTGATGCTACTTTAGATTATGTTGTCGTTTTTATATACCGTTCATTCTCTAACAGTAGCTATGGCTTTTATTTACTGTACCTCACTGGCAAAGAAAGAGCAATTTCTTTTGAACAGACTCGGTTTCTTATTTCTAATTCCCTTGCTTTGCTGATTCAACACATCCACATTCCACTTCGATTTAATCAGTTTTACATAATATTGTGTCCAGTCACCATGTTTTGTTTTTATATCTAACATAAATTCTGTTGCCGTTTCCTAGTTATTCCCAGTCCTTTCATTTTTCTTTTTCTAGCTGTGATGTGCATGATGTCATCTACATGTGACAGCCGTATACAATATTTAAAGCGTAACCAATCGCGGATTCCTGCATGCTGCGTCATGTGAGTCTTTGTTTGGGAGCCGCGCTGCGACTAAATGGTTCAGCATGATGTATGGGAGCATTTTCTGAGCGAACTGTTTCACAGCTTGCATGTGATTGGTTCTGTAAAATGTGCGAATTTTGTCATGCATGAGTGTCGGCGTGTGCGAGCGCTCTGTAAAAGCTTAATAACTCCTTTTAATAGGTGGCAGCAGATTGCGATTGAGCCGCCATGCTTTCCACCTGAGACATTTTGGGTCAGAGTGAGTTTTTCTACTTTTAATACTTGCTTTGATCAAAGGAATATATCTCTCCTCTCTATATCTGCTGTACACTGACAGCAGATATCATTATTTATAGTTGTCAAGCAGACGCTTCACTTTAAAAACCAAGATAGGAAGGGATTGTCACATGGCAAGATTTTTTTTTTCTTCGTTTTTTTCGACCTATCTGTTTTCTTTATTGCCCAGGCTGCCACATTTTTGCTGAGGTGAAGTAAGCCGACAGTAAGCAGAGAGAAGACATTTCTAAATGCGATGAAATAGTTTCGGCCACCCTGGCAAAATGGTTTATTTTTCTGCTGCACACAGAGTTTTAACCCAACTGAGGTTTACCTGTGCAAACGTAAGCCATCGACTCGCTATAAATGCATTGACTGTAGAAAGTTCCTCCACGTGTTTGCTTTTGTGAAATTAGATTTTGCATGACACTGGAGAAGTGAGCTGTGTATGTTTATGACTGTTTCTACCTTTTGTGCATGTGAGACATTAAAGCAATTATTGCTGTGTGTTTCTTATTAATAATAATTTAACAAAAATCATTAATCTGAAATTTATAATAATTTACATTTGGGGTATTATCCATATTGACTTACTCTGAACATATTGATTGCCAACCCTGCATTAGCGATGTCCTTATCATTTTAATGATACTATGTTGTATGCAGGGTGCAAAGAGCCACACTCTGATGTTCATGTATTGCTGAGAAGTGTGGTGGAAAAACAAAAGCTTAAACCCTCCAGATTAGAGCAGACGATAAGATGAAACTTTAATAATTTCCCACAGGGAAACTGGGTCATTGCAGTGAAGTGGAGAACAGAAAGACGAGAATAGAGCGATTGGAGACGTGAAGATAACGCAAGTAATTACAAGCAAAGAACATACTGTGCTGCTGGTAAAACACAGGACAGGTCAAGAAAGGGCGTATCTGTTGGAATGTGATGCTCATTTGGACCTGAAACATAGGTTCGAGTGTGCACGGCATCCTTGCCATCAAATTCACATGTTTGTTTTGGCGTGTTTAACCTCGTCTCCGAAATTGGACAGTGTAATAAAGCGGAAAAGTTGCGTTTGTTGAATGCACGCACCGGGTGGCAGCTTGATCAGGTCACGCTGACAAGACTCACTCGGACTTTGTGCTTTTCCAAACAATAAGCCTGCTGATTTGATCAGATTTGCTGCAGACGCTCAGTTTGATTGTGGGCTGAATCTCTCATTATAACATAATCAGATTTAATTGTCTGAGTCCTCATAAGAGCGTCAGATGAACAACATTGATCCTGTCAGCTAAATTGGGTCATTACACTGACTTTTCGAGGTGTATGTTGGAGGACAAAACAAACTGATTTTCTGATTCGCTGTTTATCCCCAGAGGAGAAATTAATTCCTTTCTAAAAGGAGAGCTACCGTCACTCCCAGTTGGTTGATGATCAAGGGACATTGATCAACACAGCTATGAAAGTACAGGTTATACATTTTCTTTTGAGACCTTTTTTGTTTTCCAGCCAGCTGAAGAGAAAAACCTGACTCTGGAGCTTCCTGTAGAGAAGCCAGTTTCCCGTTACGTAAACGTTTATTGTCCCCTTGTTAATTGAGCATTAATGATACATGGGGCTTTATAGAAGTTCATATGGCAGTGGTTCACAGAGGAAAATCAAATGAATCTGTTTTATCTGACAGCACCCACATCCTCATTAACAAAATGTGATCCCTGGTGCAAAAATCCGCTGCTGAGTTGAGTTATGGCCGTCTTTAAGATGCTGTCATGGAGCCAGGCCATATCGTGTTACTATGAATTGCTATCACACAGAGGAAATGTTTATTCATTAATATTCTGTGCCATCTGCCAATATCGGATTCAAATTCAGATTCTCTTTTACAGTTTAGTCTTCATCTTAAGCTTTCAGACGAACGACACATCTCGATAAGACTCTTTAAATCCAAAATGTGCAGTCTAGTTAAACAATTATGTTTTTGACATTTCTCAAATTTCTATTAGGTTTTAGGTTTTGGGCCATAATTTGACCTGATATGTGGTCGGACAAGAAAAGGGATATTCTTGGGCAGAGGAGAAAGTGTTTTCAGCCACTCTTCACCTTCTGTGTGATTCTGGGCCGTGGTTCGCCTTGGTTTGGTTGTGACTAATGGTGGGAGGTCGCTTTTAGCTGTGATTGGTGCTATTCTTGAGGAGAGCGGAGGTTAAAAGAAATAAATAAATAAATAAAAAAAGAGAACAATTGGCATGAAAGTAGAACATTCACACAGTCAGCTGAATGGTTTAAAATCATAGTTCAGAGTTTGTGTTCGTGTCATAGTTTCACAGAAAAATCCAAATGTTGTTTATTTAATGAATTTGATAGTTTACTCAGGTTCAGCCCGTATCATTTGCCCGCATCATCTTTACACAACTTTTCCCTTCATAATTGGAGCAGTGTCTTTCTTGCCACCTCAGACAGCTCAGCGATGCTTCGGGGACGTGGATTAATGTGTGTTTTTTGTGCAAATGTGTGCGACCAGCGCGCCGGTGGTTCTCCGCTCGTGAACGGCGGGCCTCCGAGCGAGCTGGGCTGGCACAGGACTCCCCAGATTGGAGCCATCAAAGCAAGGAGAATAGCGATTTCCACACCTTCTACCTCAAGTGGGATTAAAAACCTTGTGACGTTTGTTCCATGTAACGAGAGCAAGCTGGCCCGACTCCCCCCTTGTCTGCTCAATACACATCTATGGTCTGATCCACAAAGGCCTTTGTCATCTGAAGGAGGTGAACGTGAAGAATGAATGAACTGTGGATGATTAGGAAGAAGAAAGAAGATTGTTTTTGATTAGCTCTCGTTAATTAACTCAGGCAGCCACCTCCCAGCTCCCCTGACAGCCCAGCAACCATGTATGTAGTTATTAACTCAAATGCGTGTGTGTTTCTGTGTGCGTGTGTGTGTGTGTGCGCGTGCGCGCACGGTATTGTAAGTGCAGCATTATTTAATGATTTCTGATTATGTAGCTGTATAATGAAAAACATATGAACCCTAAACCTCAATTTGCTTGTGCGCCGCTCACCTTGGTGTGAAACATCTTTTTTTATGCATGTTTTCATTGATATGCAAAAGGAGTGGCTCTAACAACATGCACGATCAGTGATGCGAGCCTGCTCGTGTGTGTGTGTGTGTGTGTGTGTGTGTGATCGGAAATGAATGATTGATAGGAAGAAGAAAAGAAATTAAAGGAGAGATGGGAGAGACGGTGGGGGGGAAAGGATGAATAAGTAAGGTGTGAGGAAGATTTCAAAGGTATGAAGAGATAGGATGAATGAAGGTTGCATAAATGAGTGTGAAGTGGGGGGAGTACAGGAGTGTGGAGGAAAGATGCAACAAAGAAACTAAATCAATACTTAATGGAGGAGGCTCAAACAACAGCAGCAATGTTTTTAAGTGAAAGGAGATTAAAGAAAGTTCGGGCCGCCGATTCAGAATGAAGAAAGGATGGGAAGCAGGAGGTGGGAGAGGCGCGACGATTTCACCAGAAGATAAGATATGGACGAGGAGATTCGCAGGCGCCCCAATTTCACAGTGGCTCGAGGGCTGTGCTGTTATGGCATTACGAGGAGCGCTTCACTTGATTGCACATTAGTCCCATTGTAGTGAGAGCCCAGCACATGTTTTATTTAGCAGGCTCTTCTGCAGGAGGAGCGGACATTTGTTTGCTCTGCAGCCCGCTGTGTGCTCAGGGTCGTCGATGTGCAGCCATGTCTCCTAACTGCTAATGGACGGGGCAGCATTTGTCAACTGTCTACACCTCTGTCCTTCCCGGCACCGACGGTGACATCACACATCCAAACTTGTACTTTGGAGAAGATGTTTTTCTTGATTTTACGGAAAGCTGAGGTCACACCGTAGGAGCAGCTTCTGTGTTCCTGAGTGTTGGCCTTTCGTTAGCGTGACACAGAGCAGGTTGACTATGATGCTGCTTCTGTAGTTCATGGTCACGAGGTCAAACTGAATGAAGCTGTCCTTCCGGCTGGTGGCAGCTGCATGGTCACACCAGAGAGGCATCACATCAGCTGGTCCATGTTTCACCCCGTGCTCATCCCCATGCTGGTGGGAATCTCTCTCCTGACCTTTTGACCTCTGGCAGCTTCCAGCAGCTTGCCCTTGACCCCCCAGGCCAGATGAATGACAGGGACGTTGCCCCAGACAGAAGATTCTCCTGTAACAAGCTGCGACGTCCATCTGCTATGCTTCAGAATCAGACTCATTTTAATTTGCCAGGGAAAATGACAATAACAACGAGAGAAATGCACTTAATTTGACAAAGGTCCTCGACCAGATGTGACTCTTATACTGCGCGTTACAGCGACATGAGGCTCTTAATGAAGGAAATCAGCAATGTTTTTGTCTAATATTGTCAAAAGTCTTCTAGCTTCAGTTGGAAATATAAAAAAAAATGAACCAATTAAAACTTGAGTAACTGGTATACATGACAAATGGTCATATATGTTGTGTATATGTCTGCAGATGTGATTCATGTTACCAGTCAGATTGATAGGCTCTAAATAATGAAGCGTGTATCGGTTGTGCGCATGGACGCGTTGGGGTTGGGGGGTTGGGGGTGGTGGTGGCACAGATGTTCCTGACTGTGGGAAATTGGGCAAACAGCTGGTCTGTAATAACGAGACTAACCGAGCAACACTCCCCAGCAGCTGCACGTTCGCGTTTGTGCGAATGCTCATTGTAACTTTGTTCATACGCCTGTGTGATATGTGTGTGTAACTTTCTCATATTGCGATTAACTGTTCGTTAAGGAGTGAGGAAAACTTTCACGTTTCTCTTTCACATCTTCCAAATGTGTGTATCCTCTGTTTTATTTAAGGCTCTGAATTAATCCTGAGACAGTGAAGTAATGAGCTGTTGACTCATTAACAAAGCAATTTACATAATTACTATATTAAAAACATCAGACGTGATGATTTGCAGCGTTTTTACCTCATACAACCCAAATCTTTTTTTAAAAAAATTCTTATTGAAATTTCATACGCAGACCACGTGTTCACGTTTCGATCCCAGATTATGGTTCTTTTAGTTCCTCGCTCCATTATGTATAATTTCCCCTGAAAATGATTCCCACCATCCACCCTGATGATTTCCACTAAGCTGATGGATGAGTGGTATGAAAATGTTCAAGAGCATTATTACTATTTCTGTGCTGTAATTTAATCCAGGCCTCCTCCCCTTTCCTTTTAACCACCATTGCAAACTTGTGTTTGGTTAAACCACCTGACACCATGCTGCTAATTCATTGCTTGAATTTGTGTCCCAGTAGCGTTGACCTGCTACTGTCTTCTTTATTTGGAAACACAGTTAGTCTGTCTAGACTTCCAGACACTAGCTCAGGCTTTTCCTGTCATCTAATCACAACCCACCAGTATATTGTCTTAAACAGCTGCCCTGAAACCACATGTTTATTTGAGCTCACACACTTCCAAATTCGACTTTTTTTTTTTTCTCTCCCCCTGATAAATGAATGTTTGCGGGCTCAGACGCGGAGCTGCAGGCTCCGACGTGATGACTTTCTCTGGTTAGTGAGTTACAACAGGGCAAAGAGACAATAAACCTCGTCTGAATAGAAAAGTCAGAGTGGAAGAGGCGACAGACTCGAACAAGTTTTCATCATTTTGACAGAACGGAAAGTTTTCTCAGAAAGAAAAACGGGAGTGCGACACTATTTCATTTTGTGCGTGCACGCGAGTCTGCATGCAGGAGGGTGTGTGTGCTGATGTGTCTCTCTCATTGGTTGGACGTGTGTGTGTGTGTGTTTATCTTCCTGTCACGACTATTTGTGTCTCTGTGATGTGCATGCCTCATGTCTACTTCAGTGTGCGACACTAATTGAATAAAACAGGGATTTATGGCTCTGTCCTGGTTGGAAATGTGTGTATTATACAGACCTGCATTGTTCTTTCTCTGCTCACACAGCAGCAGGTTCACCATGTCACCATATGAGACGCCATAATCATAGAGACCCGCTGTTTACAGCTGTATAACTGTTGCTCTCTCTGACCTCTTGCTTCTTGCAGCCCTGTCCGTGTTGCGGTCAAGCGAGGAGCAGGCCCCCGTCCCGCAGAACAAGTTCATGGGTGACATTGAAGAGTTGGCAGCCAGCTATGAACGCAAACTGATTGAGGTGAGGGTTTTTTCCCCCCCCCTTACTCTTAATTAATTATGTTATTGGTAAGACTGGGGTTAGGAAATGGGAATGCAAAAGTCCTGAATGCGGAAGTTCTTGCCGAGGTAATTGATCTAAATGAAGCAGAGATTTGTACTTTTCAGTTACACTGATTTAAGTGGCACGTTAACAGCCTCACTTATATTATATCCTGGGCTGGCTCTTCTGAAATGCATTGATTGCGGTGCATTGTGAGGCTTTGTAATAATTGGACATCAGGCATAGTGCTGCTCGCTGAATGAGAAATGATGTATTGTGTGTGTGTGTGTGTGGGGATGGGGGGTGGGGGTGGGGGGTTGCCTCCACATGAATAATTGAGGGATGGTTTTATATTTCTTTCATAAAAAAATAATTCTGCCTCTGTTTGTCCAAACTATGTTTTCACTTCTTTAGGCACGTGCACGTGTGATGCATTTTTAATGGTGTTCACTTA
The DNA here is from genome assembly GCA_016785345.1 of Trinectes maculatus. NCBI lineage: Eukaryota > Metazoa > Chordata > Actinopteri > Pleuronectiformes > Achiridae > Trinectes > Trinectes maculatus. Next base: position 35,179 of record JAFBJQ010008367.1, on the reverse strand, counting down.
TTTATTTGTCCGTTTGCTCGGCCGCAAACTGATTGGGGGGGGCCCCCCCCCCCCCCCCCCCACCCCCCTTACTCTTAATTAATTATGTTATTGGTAAGACTGGGGTTAGGAAATGGGAATGCAAAAGTCCTGGATGTGGAAGTTCTCGCTGAGGTAATTGATCTAAATGAAGCAGAGATTTGTACTTTTCAGTTACACTGATTTAAGTGGCACGTTAACAGCCTCACTTATATTATATCCTAGGCTGGCTCTTCTGAAATGCATTGATTGCGGTGCATTGTGAGGCTTTGTAATAATTGGACATCAGGCATAGTGCTGCTCGCTGAATGAGAGATGAAGTATTGTGTGTGTGTGTGTGTGGGGATGGGGGGTGGGGGTGGGGGGGTTGCCTCCACATGAATAATTGAGGGATGGTTTTATATTTCTTTCATAAAAAAATAATTCTGCCTCTGTTTGTCCAAACTATGTTTTCACTTCTTTAGGCACGTGCACGTGTGATGCATTTTTAATGGTGTTCACTTATTTATTTGTCCGTTTGCTCGGCTGTGGGTCTCGATTGGGCTTTCACAGCGAGCCTGCAGGATGGTACTGTAGCGGGACGCAGCCTGTCATGCAAAACGTGCAGGTATTTCCCTTTGTGCCTGACAGTAATATTGTAAAATGTGAAAGTGGCTGTTGTGGCAATGGTGGCTCTGGCTCTGGAGCAAAGGAGAAAAAGGGGGAATGCTTTGCTTTAGCAGCAGAAAGTCTGAGCGAATCTTATTGATTTTTGAAAATGTCACATTAGAGCCTTGTTGGGTACATAAGGGGCTGTCAGAGACAAATAAATATTGGCCAGGGCTCAGCCTCCACTGACCTGTGATACACGCCCGTGTTTGTGACCTACATCAGTTTTAATTTATCAACGCAAATGCAAATGAAAATCGACTTTGTTTATATTTGAGCCGAATCTCCGGGTGGATTCGTGCTCTTTTCCCCGCTGTCTCCTTATCTGTGCGTTTGTCCTGTTTACAGAGCCACGAAAAGTCTCACAGGAAAGTTTCTGTAATGATTTCTGAGTTTTGAGGTGACGGCGGCAAGGTCTTGTGAAAAAAGCCACAGTGCAGCTCTGATGAGATGAACGGTTTTATACATCACTGAATGAAGCTTCAAACAAAGCATTTGTTTACTTCATGCGCCTTTATCATCTGCACTGTCTTTCTTACCTAAACGCCGTCTACCCTTGAACTGTTACATCACCAGTCTGACTAAGAACTGAGAACTGATACACAGCAGTGGCCTGTGGAGGAAGCATTTATTTTTACCCTTTGATGATTTCACGATCTTCATCTACCGCCTTCTTACACACTTCTTCTTCTCCGTGCCTCTCGCTCTCCTTTAGTTTGTATCCTCTCCTGCACATCACACAGCTGTGCCAGTGACATGATGTAAGCTTGCGTTCAAACAGTGTGTACTTCCCTGTTTGGATGAGTGGGACTCCTCACACATAATATCTGCATGTACGGTCGATGTAAGCGGGTTTAAAAAAGGGGGCGAGGGCGTCACGGCGTGATCCCAATGGACCAGTGCCTGTCAGAAGTGAAAGAAAAGGCAATGAGGTGATGAAATGAGTGAAGGACTGATTGATGCAGCAAGAGAGAGAAAAAAAAACACAAGGAGGAAAGAAAGAGAAACTACTGCAACTTAAGGGAATAGATGCATACGCGTTTTAATTTCCACCTCTATTGCGCGTGTGAGTAATAAAAACAATTACATAACGCGGTTAACAGGTCCGCCGGGATTTCTGAGAAACGCAAAAGCGGCATGGCGTTGATCGGTAAAGCTGGGGCAGGTAGTGATGTAACACATCCCGCTATCTCTGCTCACAGGCTGTTGGTGTCAGGATGAGGGTATACAGTACACGCCTGCCTCACACACACACACACACACACACACACACACACACATACATATGCAGACCTGCAAATCATTCACACTCACCAACATGTGACTGTTGGTTTTAATTACGTTGAATCATTATTATGAAACCATGAATCAGCCAATGTGGAGTAAGATGAAAACGATGAAGGTGAAGAGAGGCGGGCTCGATGGTTTGAGACAAAAGGCTGAAGACCGCCTCTCCATCGGCGCTTCAGATTCTCAAACCGACCTGAAAGAGACGTTCAAGGACTCTTCTCTCTGTAAGAATATATCCGTCTTGCCTGTAAGTGTGCTGAATGCTGCTTTATAGGGTCAGAGTGAAATTCAAAGTCAAGCTGGCAACGTGAGAAACAGGTGAGACATGAATTGGTGATGTTGCGCGCATGTGCACCGATCGATGTTTAGTCACATTCAGTCAGAACACGTTGCTGGGCCGTCAATCAAATCAAACCAAACCCCTCACAGTCCCGATGGAGCAGATTAGTCTTTGAATTAAACTCTTTAATAAGTATTTTTTCATTTTGCTCATTGAGGCATGAAGCCTTTCGGGGGCTTTGAAGATGCATGAGCCGATTTGTACGACTTTGTATCAGTGTCTGTTGACTGCACTGAAATGAAACAGGATAGGATGAATATGACTTTAGCACAGGGGCACATTGGTGGGAAACGGGTTACTGGGCAAACTGTTTTGTGTTTTGTCAGTTTCGCCTGTGAACAAAACGTCTCGCAGTGCTTTAACGTGAGCGTAGGCAGTTTTTTGTTTTTGTTTTTGTTTTCCCATGCTGTATATGCATATACACTACTTTCGGAGTGTAGGGAAGAGCTATGGGTGGAAACTTCCAGTGGGATCAGGGATTCTCCCTTTGATCCAACCAGCTCATTAATTTACCATAAGCAACATCAAGAACAAGAACCGTTACAAAAGCCGCTGACTCAGCGGGAAGACTCTGTAATTGTCTTTGCCGTGAAATGCCCAGCAAAGTTAGTGAGCATTCTATCTCCTTTTGAGTCACTGAAAACGTGCGTTTAAAAAAAAAAAAAAATTTACTTCTTAAATGTGAAATCTGTATCTTAATCTGTCCAAATACTTTCGGCAGGCATTAGACTTGGGGAACATTTGCTAACAGAGGGTTTTAGTTTCTCTGAATATTCATCGACGTCGTGATGAAAACAGCCCAAAATTAAAGCTGACAGACTGTACTCCAACACTGTCATCACCGCCGCGTTTCAAAGCAATAATACTACATAAACCGAAGGCGAGTGATCCAGGCGCTCGCTGAGCACGCCATGTGATGCTGCAGTGACAAAGAGCTCGTCTGTACCATGGGCCAGATTTAGCCATTTCTATAAACTCCCCGTTTCTGTCTTTTGTGTTTCTCCATCTGTCGCGCTCACATTCTCACACTTCCTAACTCATTTATTCTGCAGCTCTCTTTGTATTGTTTTTTCTTTTCACCTCAGATAAGAGTGGACGCCACAGCTTGTGACATCTACATTATTTCTCTCTTCTCTTTTTTTTTACTCATCCTCCTCCTTTCACCAGCGTGTCTTCCAGTTTAGGAGCCGCTGAGCCGTGATGTGTCTGTGAAGTGAGTCAGACACACAAGTCGCGTTTGGTTTTATACGAAGCAGCTCATCATCAGACATATTCAGGTTGAGGTCTCAGCCAGTTTTAGCATAATTAAATGAACAGGGTCTCTCTTGTGCCATGAAAGAAGAGAAAGGATGAAAGATTTTTGTTTCTTTAAAGTCGTGGTGTCCCACCCACTATGACTTGGTACCAGCTGTAATATGAACACATCAGCACGGTACATGATAACAGATTTGGAGTTTTAGGCTGCAGAATATGCATCAAAAAGAACTAAGTGTGAATTTTGGACGAGATTAAGTAGAGCTTGTAAAAAATGGGTCAAGGGATAATGATTTTCTGAATAAATCAGAACAGGTGTAATTTTTTTTTTTGACATTGGTACCAGCTCTTTGCTTTCATTTTTAATGCTACAGTTTCTACAATTTCTAGAAGCAGGTTTGACTTGAAATATTTAAAAGTATATTGTGGAGAAAATGCATTGGAAATACATTAAAACTTTTTATTTTATTTACCTTAACGCTTTAATTTCCAAAATTCCACTTTGTATGAAGTGCTTTGAATTAAATATTGCTTTATCTTTTTTACATGGTGAATAACCAACATAGATGGTAACAGTCTCTGCCAAGCTTATAGTGCATGTGTCATTGTTAATCAGATTGGGAGAGGATGAGTTAACAGGGTTAGGTCACACTTGTTGTTGTTTTTTTTTTTGCTTTCATGCTTTACTTTCATCCCTATTACTCATGCATCATTCAAATGTTTAATACAGTGTGAACGGAACATTTAATAGTTTAGTTCCACGGAAGATTAAATGTATTAAAAGAAACGTGTTCAGCTCTGGGGGGAAAAACAAAACAAAGCATGACCCGAGTTACAATCTGATTTTAGCTTGTTCCGCCAATTAAAAACAATATGTTTCGTTATAAACAGAAAAAAATGCTGCTCTATAGCAACATTAGGAGGCTCAAACTATGCAGAGAACCTCAGATTACTTGAAGAGACTGATTGACTGACGTATTTACCAACTTCAACCTTGTCCTTCAGATACAGGTTTATTTTGAGTGGCCTTCAGTCAGCACTGGTCAACTGCTTGCTTAAGTAAGTGCACACTGGCATCACACTTGTTGTGCATCATAATGAGTCTGTATTAATAATGATGCTGAAGACAGGAACGTTTAAATGTCTCTGCAACACCAGCAAGTTGCCGCGCAGCCAGTGCTTAATATAGACAACACTTTTTGCACAAGGCAATGCACGTGTGCACTCGCATACACATCCTGTTCTACAAGGACACACACACACACACACATACACACACTTCCACAGAATGACAAACTGATTAGCTCCCTCTCGCTGAGAATTAATTGGGTCTCTTCATGCTCACAATTAATTTATTTTTTTATATATATATATATAGTCCTATTAAAGAGTTGTGGCGGTTAAATTAATGAATGATGAATTGCTAGTGTGTTGAGGACAGTTGGAGTAGTTTAGGTTCTAACTACTTCCTCTCCACCAACTGTTGTTTGTTTTTCTCAGGTTATTGACAGAAATATTCAGATGTCAGGTTTGGGGATTTATTTTTCAGCTCGCGTTGGCTCTGTTTGTTGTTCAAACATAACAAGCAGATAATGTAGACATGGAATACGTTGCCTGAGGAACTTAATATAGTTTTGTACTATTATTATGATTATTATGATTATTATTGTGTTAATTTATATTGTATTGGGTATATTTTTAATGTCTTACTTTTCCTGCCAGCTTTTACTTGTGTAGAGATCTGATGTTCTCAGATCTCTAAATCCTTTTGCTTTTTGAAGTTTTACGGTTTCACTCAATAAAGGGGATAAAAAAGGTTGAAATTTCAAAGGGAAAAATATTAGTAATCTTATTTTCATCCGTCTGCTCCCCAGTCCTCAGGAAAACACATGTACTGTACTCTAGCCTTGCTTTCTGTATTTTGGAAATAGGGTTGTCATGGCAACAGAAGGCTTTCAACTACCTTAATACCACTGCCAAAAACCTGAAACCAGTGAATTTTATAACAATTTTTAAAATATTCATAGGACGTGTGCAGAGTGCAGGCGGTGTGTGTCTGGGTCATACCACTCGCACAGGGATCGTGTACAATTAAAATGACCCGATGTGCAGTTTAAATGCAGGATAAATAGGAATAGAGAAGAACCAGAACCTGTGTCATGGTCTCACAGGTCTCATCTTCTGAGAATATACAAATAATACTTCTTCTGTTCTGGTGATAACGTTGTTTTTAATGTAATATTGAATTTAGCTAGGTTCTTGTGAGCTCTTCGGTGGAGCTGATAAATCCAGTTTATTGTGATGATTACCTCTACATGTCGTTATTACATAAGAGACCTCTCCTCCCGCTTTGTGGCAGCAGCATGTGGGCTCTTAGATGGGATGTGAATTAGTGAATGTATGAGGGTCAGTACTCGCGGTGGCGGCGGCGGTGGCGCAGTGCCTCGGCTCACCTGTCAGCGGTGATACCCTGCTGAAGCGTCCATGACAGCAGGTGTCCTCCATACAGCAGAGTGTGTGTCACAGCTGTCAGTCTCCTGGCAGAGACCTGTCCGCACTGCCCAGCCTGGTTAGGCAGACCGGCCGGAACACACACACACACAGACACACATGCACACACACAGAATAGCTCGGCCATATTTGCGGGAGCACACTGGTCGACACAGATGTGAAAAACACCACGTCAAGGTTAGTTTGAGCTGAAGACAATTGATTAGCAGTCTGGCAGGAGTCTCGCCGTTGGTTTCGCCTCCTCCGCCTTCTTCTGGATTTCAACGTCTATAGCTCTTCCTCCATCTCTCCCTCCATCTCTTCCTCCATCTCTCCCTCCATCTCTCCCTCCATCTCTGCCAGGGGTTTGGCTGTTTCCCAGAATCTGTCCTGCTGTCAACATCCATTACGTTTCACTGACAGTGCCTCTGCCTTTTGTGTGTTTGAATGGAAACTGAGGATTGTATTTTTGAATGCTTTATAGCTATTTTACATGTTTCTTTCATGATGACAATGTTCTGCGCCATTATAAACTGTACTGTTTTTTTTGTATCGTCTTTCTGCGTGTGTGTGTGTGTGCTGCAGGTCGCCGAGATGCACGGTGAGTTGATAGAATTTAATGAGCGCCTGTACCGCTCCCTGATGGCCAAAGACCACCTCATTGTCCAGATGAGACAGGAACTCATCGACCTGAGAGGCCCGGTGAGTGACTGGGGACACACACACACACACACACACAGACATACACAGACATACACGGACGTGCACACACACACATTGATGTCCTGTCTCATTTGATTTCTCTGCCGGTTTGCTCATTTTTTTCCCTCCTCTTCTCCATCACCCTGCCTTTTCCCCTGAGGAGTGATTTTGTTTTTGCAGTGGTGCTCCGCTCATTTTTCTCTGCAGTCATTGGCTGCCAATAACAGTTGACTGCATTTTTCTTGGACTTGTCGTCTGTGACACTGCCGTGTTTTTACACTGCGGATCCCTGTCAAACAGCAGTCACGTCCTCCTCTGCTGATGAACTTTGATTTTCTGTTAATGCTGATGCCAACAATCTTTAAACTCCAGCAATAAAAATAAAACATGAACGGAATGCCTTCGTCTGGTCACGCTCAGGAATGTCCAAGTTTCAGGTCTCATCCTCTCTCTCAGTGGGGACATCAAGTTTTTGTCCCCATGGTGACACCCTGTGGGATAGTGTGTTTTCATTGTATCCAAGTTGTCCCCTCCAGCAGATAAAAACAAACCCACACACACTGTCCAAAGTGCCAAAGTGTGAGTTTATACAACAGCAGTGATGGGAGCCCCAGGCTGAAGATAGGACCTCTTATCCCTCAGCCTCAGCTGTGCTCTTCTGGACCACTCTCCATGTCCCACGGTGTGTCCATCTCTGGTGTGTTCATCTGTCTCCAGCTCCCAGACCAGGATAAACACAGTGGACTTTGCTGCTTACTGTCATTATAAATCTACTGTAGCTGAGAATCACACAAAACTGTAATTCCATTTGTTTATATGTAGTCTCCTGCCGCCAACAGACGGACCCCTGATTGGGAAATTGATGAACATGTTCTCTCTCTCTCTCTCTCTCTATATATATATATATATATATACTGTATATATATATATATATGACATTGTGTGATTAATATCCATCCTTTGTTTCTTCCCGGTTAACCACTGCTAACCTACCAATCTCACATCACTTTTTCTAGGTCCCTGGTGATTTAAGTCAGACGTCGGATGACCCCAGCTTGGCCGATTTTGAGACGTAAGAATATTTCTCTCTTTGTCATGGTATTTCCCTCTCGTCACTGAAGTTTCCCTAGTTTCAAAATATCCACTTGAAATTCCTGCTCTGTTGTTCTTTTGCAAACAGTTTCGTCTGACTCACTTTGATTGTGTTGTATTTCCAGTACATGACCAAATTAGGTTTTGCAGTGTTTTACCAGAGTGAGCTGTAATTTGCTGTCGCCGCCCAATCGTAGTGCTGACACATTGTTGCTGTTGCTGCTGCCAGTGATCGTGGTAATGATAATGATGATGACAATGAGGCTGGCTTGTCGTTTGTGTCACTCAGGGCTCATCGCGCTCTCATCAACGTGTGGATCCCCTCTGTGTTCCTGCAGGGCCGAGCTGCCAACGCCTACCACGTCTATCAGGTACACTGAGCGTCTCTCCGTCTGAGCAGTGTCCTGTGAATATGCGAGAAATAGCTGGTACAGTATGTTCGTTAGGACATACTGTTTAGTTCATATATAGCCGTGCTTGACACAGATAATGACTTACCAAGCTGAGCGAGGGAACAAATGAACCAAGGCTGCAAAAAAAAACTATACATTACGAAACTATTCAACAACTTTTTAAAGCACTGCAGTGCAACTTTATGGACAACCACTCCTGACTACTGCAGTAAGTTTGTTCATATTGGTTTTTGATCAATTACCTGCAACCCTGTAGGTTGCGCTTTGTGTTAAATACCAGAGTACAAGCACAACTCCTCTTTTCCTAAAATAGCAGTTACTTGGACTGGACTGGACTGGAGAGCAGCTTCACTAACCAAACCGCTGCTACTTCTTGTATCCGCAAAGTAGACAACGGCGGCTCATTCCCTCTGTTACTGCCTTACCGAGTCTGTCACATTAACAAGGTGTTACACCTCAGCTCTGTCTCTCACCACAGCCACCAACCAACCCCCGTAAGACAGAAACAAACGCACCCTCAGAAAATCAGCCCTTGGTTCAGCTTCTTCAGACTGACACACACTCGTTGATTGCGATACAGACACAGATATGTACAAAATACACAGAGACAGATACTCACTGATACAGGTAAACACACATACACACACACACATAAGGTTTGCAGAGACCAGTGCAACATACACACACAAACATCATGATACACACAGATTCACATGCAAGCACCGGTTGACACATGATTTTTTTGCAGTAGAGAGCCACTTGTCAGATAGAAAAGTTCACACACACTCTTTCTCTCTCTGTCACACACACACACACACACACACACACACACACACACACTTTGTGCCGTTATCTGCTGTGTAGCCAGGAGGTACAGCTGTAACCTCACTCAGGGGAAACCGTACAGGACAGAAAGAGACAGGTGACACGTCCTTGGTGCTAACTGATAGTCAGGACTGGCGAATGTGTGCAGACCGTCTCAACTTCTACACAATCAAGGTAAACCCAGGAGCTGTCGCACACGGTTTTGTGTGAAATTATCTCCTGTTCCTCTCAGATTCAGCCTCAAAGGGGTTCGCCGTTGCAATAATGGGTCAGCGTTTTTTCCTTTTAGCGTGGCTACAGTAAGAAAAATACCAAACACCTATGTTTTATGAAATGTCATGGAAACGCTGTGGATTTTAGCACTTTGTGGCGTCGGTGGTGGTAAAATGCAGAGTGGAAAGCAGCTCCCATTTAAATGGCAGCCGCTAGTTTTGGGCTAGGGACTCGTTCCCTGCAATTTTGCAGCATATTTATGTAGCGAGACTCACAGGTGGGTGCATCATAATGGTGCTCTCATAGCGGCAGAGTATTTATCTGACTGAATTTGCATTGACACTGCATTAGGCTTGTTTCCTACTCTTCTAATATCACTGTTTTATTATAGGGTTGTATTTGCATATGGTATTGATGTTGATGTTCTTCATTTCTGCGCAAAACGAGATGTAACTTTTTCACTTGCTTTCAAATCTAACAATATTTTTGTGTATTAGGTAAAAACTCTTTCAGTTAGTTAGTCAGTTTCCCAATTATTAGATGGGCTCCCGAACGTTTTCCATATGTTGCACTGATTTAGTCTAATTTCTGCCTCTCAGTAACAGTCTCAGTGAGGCTGCTGTCCAGTCCTGGAGCAGGTAGAAAGCACAGCCCATCTGGTGTAGTGGATACTTCTTTTCCCAGAGCTGTATTCGTCTAATGGCTCCCTGTGGAAACGACGTTTGTTCTTAGACAGGCGAATGGATGGCCAAGGTTGCTGGAGTCATTGTTGTTAAGGTGAGGTTGTTGAGGTGATTGAATACACAGCCAACAGCCTAACGGACCTTAGAGTATCACATAGAGAGGTGCAGGGGTCTCTTTAAAATTCCCTTGAAGAGCATAGACTTTTTTTCCCTCAGGTTTTTTTCCCCCCTTAAACTCACACACACACTCATATACACACACACACGCCTGCAAAGTTGAACCAATGATGAGCGCACTGAGCCATAGCCAAAGCTAGAGAGGATTCTGGGAGCCCAGGAGAGCGAATGGGATTTCAGAAGCCCAAACCTAAGTTAGGTCACACCAACAATGTGGTTGGAAAAGAGGCGCGCTAACCGCTCCAAGCTGCGGCTCTACTCACCCAGAGAGGAGGAAGGGCTGATCTAAACACCACCTCTCACTGTGTGTGTGCGTGTGTGTGTGTGTCCCTAAATGTCTGCCTCCCTCACCTCTCTCTCTCTCTCTCTCTCTCTGCACCATCGCCCGTTCCTTTTCAGCCTCCCTTTTTTTTATCTCCCTCCCTCCCTCTGCCAGATTGCATGGTATTATGGCGGGAGCAGGAATGCTTGTACTCCATTATCTCTTTTTGTATTTCTTTTGAGCCACTTTTCACTCCAAGCTCTCTGAAATGACTTCCATCCAAAGGCCTGTGGATGGATGACGAGAGACAGACAGAGATGGAGAGCGAGAGGCTGATGGATTCGCTCTATTATCTGCGGGGTTTTTGCTGTTTGTGGGACACTGCCTCTGGGCCCTCATCCCCCGCCTCCCCCCATCCCCATCCCAATCTCTCCCCGTGCCTCTTTTCCCCTTCTGAACTCATAATGAGTCTCTTTTTGTATTTCTTTTGAGCCACTTTTCACTCCAAGCTCTCTGAAATGACTTCCATCCAAAGGCCTGTGGATGGATGACGAGAGACAGACAGAGATGGAGAGCGAGAGGCTGATGGATTCGCTCCATTATCTGCGGGGTTTTTGCTCTTTGTGGGACACTGCCTCTGGGCTCTCATCCCCCGCCTCCCCCCATCCCCATCCCAATCTCTCCCCTTGCCTCTTTTCCCCTTCTGAACTCATAATGAGAGAATTATACCGGCCGCGGCAAATCAGTGTCTCCCTCCCACATAATGCCGACAATGGAGGCTATTATGAGAGGAGGGAAGGAAGCATCATTTGCTCACTGTCAGTGAACACAAGGAGCCATTTGGTGTGTGCAGCAGAGTCTGTGATTTCATTACCTGTGTATTTTAGGCCGCCATTGTGGTTTGAAAAGAGCATCGTTCAAAAGCTGATGGGAAACTCTTTTTTTTCTTTTCCAGAGAAATGAGTAGCTGGCCACTTGTATGTTATCAGGATCTGGCTGTTGGAGCTCTGTGTGTGTCTTTGTGTGTGTCTGTGTATGTAAGCAATAGTATATAATAATGGCCAACATTTTCACAAAGCTTCAGGACATTAATTGCGTTGCATATAAATTAATGTGTTACATCTGACATCCACTCATTCACCCATCCACCAAACAAGCATCTAAGGCAAATGTAATTCACTGTGAAAGAAGTGTATGTGAATTACTGTATACGGAAATCTCCTAGTGTCAGTGCTGAGAACTAGCACCTCTGATCCACAGCTCGCAGGCTGTTTTGCATGTACATTTATACTTTATGTGCATACATTTCAAATGTAAAGCAATTCCCTTTGATCAGCAAAAACCCGAACTTATAATTCCCACACACACACAACTCATTGGCTCGCTGGCAAACTTCTCACTGTGTTAATCATGCAAACGAGACAGGATAACGTCTTCTCTAACTTTTCACATGCAGTACCTTTCTGTTACCGTGCGTGGTAGAGGACCTTGAATCGCAGTTGTTTGTGTAGTCTAAGAGAGAGGAAGTGTTAGAGGTTCCCAATTAACAGCAGATACATAAGCCAGCTTTGGCTTCTCTGTGCCTCCCAATGCCTTTAATATGCACCATACGAAACCCCATAAATCAGCCACTCAATGAATAATTGAGACGTCCTCTGACACTCCTTCAGATGTGTGGAATGCTGTCCGCTATGGACTGCCATCCACCAGAGAAAGGCAGTGTGGGAAATGTGTGAAGGTCTTTATTTTCTATATTAGCAAATGGGTGTAGCTGGGTTATTATTAATTAAGCTTTAAATTCAGACCTGCTCAGTCGCTGCACGTGTGCTGGCTTTGCATGTAAGACTGACGAATGGCCTGTTTTTTTTTTAATGTCTGTGTGTTGCCATGCACATACAGGGATCTGACGTCCACGTGAGTGATTGTGGTTACGATAATGGCTGGTTGGTGACAGAGGGAGATAACTATTATGTTGATGGCGGTAATGATGAATGTTTTAGAGCGATGATGGTGATAATTACAGCCGTTGTCTCGGTCTTACATCCATCAGTCACAGATTAAACACCCTCGGAAAAGGCGCAGAAGCTGCCTTTAATGGTTTTGCTGCAGCATGGACACCACATCAATGATGCAGGGTCATTGACATTACATGTCTGTTGCAGGCACTTAAGTTTCGCTGTTATCCAGAGCAACTTCCAATGGGAGGTGGAGGTTAAATGTCATGTACAGTGGCACTTAAATAAGATCCATAGCTGTTGATGGACATGAAAACTGGCGGTGTCATGGCTTCAGTGTATGACCTTTGACTTGAGGAGCACACCACCTCTTTATAATGTAATGCAATAAGCCCTACTGCAATTAAAGCTCCCATTGGATTAAAGCATATACCAATAATTACGCATTATAAGTAGGAGGTGTGAATGTGATTCATTTTTTCAACACATAGAGAATATACTCATGTTGCTTTACAGTCAGAGTCACAGTCAAAACTAAATTAGATCATTATGGGATTTACCTTTCACCAGGCACAACATGGCGCCAAGCCTGATGCAGCCAGTTTGCACGTTTTAGTTGATGCAGTTTTTATTTTCCCACCCAGCAACACCCTATAGTTAAAATAGCAAACGCAATTACGCCCATCTGAGCATCATGGATATGCTGGTCTTTAATGAAGTGAGGACAGGTACATTGTTGGTGGATTGCTATCTTGAGGTAGTGGGAAGCTGTGCCACCACTCAGTGCCGCTGTTATTTTACTGGCACGTTATTAAAATCGTAATACGCACTGCATAGGTGGATGCACAGCAAGAATTCACTCTGGCTGCTAAACACGCAGGTGGTCTGCTACTGCGTGGAGTGAAACCTTCCCTTCCACATTCCACATTCCCATTTACTACCTGGCAAATCTGTGCCCATCATAACAATGCAACGTGCCGCTGCACCTGGCTTTTGAGCACAATGGGAGATGGCGTGTGAGAGGCTCATTGCATGTTCAAGCGAAAACGCCCCTATGATTTAATAAAAGAATTAAGGGCGACACTTCTGAACCAGCTGCTTGGCACAGTGACCATTTTGTTGATTTGAGAAGTTGAGTTGAACTGCTAAAAGAAATGCTGAAATTACCCATGCAGTCTGATTTGAGCTAAGTCTATTGTTTTAGCTGGGATTAAGTTATTTCTGAGATAACACCTTCTTTCAGAAGATGTTGTCATTATTTTGTCTTGGCAATGCAAAATGCACTTTGGGTGTGTCAGCAAGTGAAGTGTTTGCAGAGATCTGTAGAGTGATGTGACATTTCTTTCAATAAAACATATCATACAGAATATTTTATGTTTTTTTTGGACAGGAATTCTAGAGAGGTTTTGTAGTCAGTCAATAAAATGTGTGCAAACGCCCACCCTACACACTTGAGTTTCATATATACATATATTTATAATGAAAAACAAGCTTCTCCCTTTTTTCAGGTATTTCAGCAAAATGGTCCAAACAGTCTCAAGAAGGTGGCTTTAATACATTGTAATAATATTTGTCTCCTTAAATCGTCCTTTCCTGTGGCACATACGTATGTGTAAGAGGAGAGGAAGCGATTTGTGAGGCGGATTTAAGAGAAGGCTTATTTCTCTCTTTGAGTTACTCACCCCCCCTCAGCAGCGACCCTCACTGAGCATAGGACAAAAACAAAAAAACGTAAATGTCTTTATCTGCCTAAATAAATACCTCAGCCTTTATCGGCAGATGAGGACAACCGGCCCAAGGAGAGGGTGAAAAAGTTTGCTTTCTACCGACAGCCAAATTTATTTGTGTGGCACGTTTCAACAGCAAGGAAATTCGAAGCATCGCTCCTTCCTGCCATTTAGCCGGGCGCCTTTTTCTGTTTCCTAAAGGATCAACTGTAGTCGACCCTTCTCTTGGCTTCAGTTCCTCCTCCATCTCCTCCTCCTCCTCTTTCTCTCCACTCAACATTCTTCCTCCTCTTTTTAATCTCCACCGATCCTTTAAAGTGTGTAATTTCACAGGATGTCAGGACCAGTGCTGAAAAAACCCCCCCAAAAAACCCACCTTTCCTGCAGCCAAGGTAGTAATCACCCTCTCACTTTCTATCGTTCTCGTTAGCCTTGTTTTGGTATGGTCTTCCTGTTTCTCTTTTGAGTCTCGAGAGTTTCCTTTTTCTTCTCTAATTGTTTTATTGCCTTTAAATCATATCCTCTCAATCAAACTCACTGTAGTCGCTGTCGTTTGTCCTTTTATTTCCTCGTGTTACATTTCAGTCGCAGTCAACCAGAACATTTTAGAACTCTGATTTGTAGATATCATACATTTGTATATCAAAAAAAAACCTGTCAGCCGTCGTTATGCTTGGGCCCGGCAGTCAAGCTGTCTTCCAACCGCGAAGCGGGTCTCCTGCAGTGCTGGGAATGGGTTTGCATACTGTTTATAACCACTGTTAGCCTGGCTGTCAGATGGGAGAAACAAGACACCGGGGTCATCTCAAAGAGATACGACAAGATATCATTATCATCTGCTGCCCCGACTTCCACCTGCTTGATGGAATATCCTCAGGGTACTGATCCACTTTAATGGCAAACAAAGGTAAAGCTGCAATTATGGGTTTGCAGGCTTCCTGCTTCAGGTCTTAATGTGTGGAGTTCTATCTCAGTATGGAAGAGGGTTTTTTTCTCAGGAAGCCCTCGTGCTGCGTACGTTACCCTGGATACCGTCCTTTAAATGTGCACTATTCATGGGCTTCGTTGCAGGTTTCCACCAGGTGCCGGAAAGTTTCTTCTACATTTACCACACACGCAATTACAAACTTGCAGAACACTTTGCCATTAGATCGCTAAAGGTGTCCGCTAATGGGGATTCTAATGAATAAATGAAAGCACACGCAAGACCTTCTAATTTTCTAACCAGGCTGGGGAAACACAGCGTGAGGCTTTTGTTGTCGTGTCACCATCCAGGCGTAGATAATGTCATTTAATAACCGACATCATCCGACATCAGTCACTGAAAAGAATTATCACTGATTTCTTTCTTTTTTCCATCGTTTGCTGCCTATATGACATTGTATTTCACCTATTGTTGCCATAATCTTCATGATATCATGGGCCTCGTTTGAAAGTGAAGGTCATGTTCTTGATTAATGACACCACGGATCTATAGGAATTAGTCAAGCTCAATAAAAACAAATCTCAGCATTTACGACACAACAGAGCACATAACAGATATTCGAATGAAAGTTCCTGATTTAAAGGCTTAGAAAGGACGCTATGCCTAAAGGAATAGTTTAACATTTAGAAGAAAGACTCCTATTTCTGTCATAATGTTTTGTATCGCAGAAGTGAACAATGCATTGTGCGAGAGTCAGCTCTCTGAACCTACAGTCATATTTTCATCAAGTGTTTTTTTTTTTTTTTGGTTTGTTTTCTCAGATCTTGTCATAAACCATTTAAATACTGACAATAGCTCCTCAAACCCTGTTCCTCCCCTATAGTGTGGATTTTGTCAGATAAGGAACAACTATTTGTGATTAGTGAGGAGGAGGGAGCCAGTAGCTGTTTGCAGAGGCTAATGTGTTGCCATAAATAAGTGTGCCAATGAGACGGTGTAAAGTGGATTAAGCTTGCTGTGCTAATACCGCCGTGCACGCGGAGCCGTTTGACGTCTGAGAAATCACAGACATTATGGGGCTGATTCAGTAACGTGTATTATGTCCCTGTTTTTGCATTAACTGGGTGAATTGTGGAAAGCGTTCAGATGTGGATGTGATGGAAATTCAGATCTCTGATTATTTTTCGGCCCTTTTTTTAAACCGACGAGATTATGAAGGTGATTGAAATGTCAGAGCAACTCATTTTGTTCAGCCTGCTCCGTTGAACAACCTTCCCAGACTGAAAATGGGATTTATCACATACTGATCGAGATTGTGGGTGAACAATTCATCTATGACGAACCCACTTAGCGACACTGATGGATTTTCCTCAACTTTCTATAAACTTATCAAAAGATGAGAACGTCTTTCTTTTTATCTTAGTACTTGAAATATTTACAGTATGGGGGAGACACACACACACACACAGACACAGACACACACAGATCATAACCATTCACTGTTTCTCTTAACTTGCAAAAAAGAACTTCAAATGAGCCTCTGTGTGGTCAGAGATAAAGTGCTGAGGTGGCGACTCTACAGTCCATTAATGGCCTTGTCTGTTCCCATCCTGTCAACCACTACTGTCATGTACAAGATTCTGCTCCGTGCTTTAGTGAAGCTGCTCTTATATCTAACAAGGTGAGCACGAGCAGGGGATTTTTCAAAAGTCTGGGACTTTTCTACCTGTCTCAGACAATATGAAGATGACTGTCCAAACTTTAGTCTTTACTCAGACTTGAATTTCAAGCCAATCCACCCATTAGCAAAGTTCCATTGATGTACATAGATGTATCTCTCTACACTTTAAAAATGATTATTCATGGCATGTTCTTGAATTATTAAATGCGCCCTTTTTTCTACAAAGAACAGATATAAGTTAAACCTCCGTATAAAACTCTATAATCTATTATCCTTTTATCAGGTTGTTACACATAGGCAGAGACCCAGACCAAAAGAAAAACTTTTATAAAATGATGGCACGTTGTTTGGAGCATTTAATTAAACCATTTTCTCTTTTATAACTGTCTCGACATGTCTGTCACTGATGCTGAAATTAACAAGGAGATATGTGGGACAGCTAACAACGTTTCAGCTGTCAGTCTCCTCTTAATGGCTGTCCAAAATGGCTCATTTGTCATGTTTTTATGTCGAGTAACCCGAGCCGCACAGTGGCATGCAGGCTGCCAGGGATCGATGGAAAAAGAGAATGACACCTCAAAACAAAATGTTCTGTCGTCCTCTCGGCCCTTCGCCTGTCAAAACCTCTTGGAGGTTGACAAATGAAAAGTTGAGAGGAGTTCCTGCGGCACTGACGGTTTTTGGCTGCACGTCTACAAACGGACATTGCATCAAAGAAATGCCCATTACGACTATGTAAAAGATGTTTACAGAGCCGTAATGGCTAATATTGAACATATTCAGTACTGCGTGTATTAGGAAGGGAACATGCAGTACCAGATTATGCAGAGGCACAGTTCTGACATGTCGTCTTTTGTTTACTGTATTTCTTTCACTTTCCTGGAAGAGAGGAGCTATGCACGGGTACATTTGATTGTTTTTTTTTTTAATCAAGTCCTGTTTTCATGTACCAGGATCAAGCCTATTTCTTTGTGGTTCATCATTTTGAAATTGAACCTTCTCTTTTGTCTCTGTGTTCCCCGTGTTTTACTGTGGAAAATTGAGCCCAGCTACTGCTTTTTTTTTCACTCTCTTTCTTGTAATAGGCTCATCTTTGCTTCTCTCTCCGCTCCCACTATCTTTCGTGAGACCGAATAAAGCAGCTAATGGTGCATAGAAATGGTAGCAGCACAGTCACATCTATAGACAGACTGTTTCTCAGTATTGTGTTGACGTATGTAAGTGAAAATGAGGAGAGAGTTTTTTTTCTACACCCATCTCATACATTTATACTATATGCCGAATAATAAACATATGAACTATAAAAAATACTGACATGACAGTTCATTGTATATGTTTAAAGGGTATTTGGTGTTTGCTGGTCTACTTAATAACCAGCATGAACTATAGACAAACCCAGTTTGTCTCTCCAGCAATTCTGTTATTAATTCTTCCAGTCAGTCTTTGATGAGAAGATGATGATAACGACGTGTGCTTTCATTTTGTCCTTTGTCTTAGGTGTACATCCGCATCCTGGACAATGAGTGGAACGTGTACAGACGTTACACAGAGTTCAGGGAGCTCCACAACCACCTGAGGAGCCAGTTTCCACAGGTGGACACCTTCAACTTCCCACCCAAGAAAGCCATAGGAAACAAGGTGAGTACATCTGTTGTATCCGCCTTTCTTCACATATCTATGTCGAGATGTAGACATAAACTCTGATTGAACAGGTGAGGTTGAGAGAGGAGTCGATTGAACCTCTCTTCCCCGTAAAGCATATGATCCACATGACTTTCATCAGGTGTCATAAAAATTTACATTGGGCTATAAAAATTCATATTGGTCTGTAAACTCGCTGTCGAGCAAATAAAGTGGCGATTAGATGGTGTAAACCGCTGCCAGCTCCCTGCCAGGGGTTATCACTTCCTATTACTACTTTATTTATCATTTTGTCTTTGCTGCCACACACCCAACCTCACTATTCATCTCCAAGGGACAGTCGGGGTTCCATCATTCACTTGGCCCTCTAGCTACTAGGACATCTCTTCCACTCCTCTTTTTAATCCCATTCTCCTCTCTATCCCTTCTCTAACCTTTGGAGGGTAATGTGGTTTTGACCCCGATTCTCTGGCTGGTTGGGTTTGATGCTGGCACGGCCAAAAGCCGTTGCCTGACTCACCGCTTTCAAAGATGGTGCGTTCACGGTGAGAAAATGGATGTGCCGAATGTTTCGTTTCAGGAGGTGTGAGTGTGAGAAGAGGCCTAGTTGTGTGTGTCAATGTGTGTCTATCAAACGCCCAGACAGACAGTGTCATTGTGCCCCGGAAAGCTTTCTGAAAGCCCATTAAAGTG
The DNA here is from genome assembly GCA_016785345.1 of Trinectes maculatus. Lineage (NCBI taxonomy): Eukaryota > Metazoa > Chordata > Actinopteri > Pleuronectiformes > Achiridae > Trinectes > Trinectes maculatus. Next base: position 16,150 of record JAFBJQ010008367.1, on the reverse strand, counting down.
CAGGTTTGTCTGAATTATTGGTTTTCAGCATCTTCGGGAAGTTTCCCATCTCAAATATGAAAGTCTCCGGTCTCATTTTCAAGCCGGAACATCACGTGCTACTTGACAGACCAACACGTCCGGAAGAACATTTCTTCTCCCTTCGCTCTAAAAAATAAATACCAGGATATAATCTGAACGTCACAAAAAGTGATATTTTAGGTTGCACATCTAGGATGGAGTTAATCAGAAGACAGATGCTGGGTTACTGTGCGACCTCAGTTGAAGAGAATGATGTTTTGGAGAAACGTTCAGCCACACAGCAGAGCTCAAGGCCTCAGGGAAAAACACTGGAATGAAATTAGGCAGCAGACGGACGACTTTATAACTTAAAGAGCTGATATAAACCACGCTATTGAAGTATGTGTAGGTGCACAGCATAAAATAGCTAGTTGTACTTACAGACAAACATGCAAAGACACTGTGTCTGTGTGTCTGTGTGTTTGCATGTGTGCGTGTGTTGAATGCTTCTCTTTCTGTAAAGCTGTACTTCTGTTTTTTTGTGTACAGCAGTGTTTTTATGCCTCAGCAGTGAGTTTCTGCAGCGTCAGAGTGCATCTTACCTTTATTGTGTGTGAATCTGTGTGTGTGTGTGTGTGTGTTTGTGCGTGTGTGTAGATTTCTTAGTAATCAGCAGGCCTGCCATGCCGAGTTTCCCTGTTATTCCAAGTCATCAGTGTTTGTTTCTGGCTCACTAACAGTACTTGGTAGTGCTGGCAGCAGTGAAGACCTTGTTTTTTTTCCAGGTACAAAGACAGTGCACTCAAACAGTAAAATATATGAACGTAATATTCATTTAAAATAATAGAAACAAAAAAAATCAGGGATATGTTTGATAAATTCTGACTTGTTGCATTACAGTATGTTGTATTAATTAATGACTGTATGCTCAGTGAAAGACTTTAGTGTCAAACCATGTGCTGCTGCAGGACGTGTATGCGTGTGTATGCATGTATATGCATGTTTATGCGTGTGTATGTGTGTATGCGTGTGTGCATGTGAATGCACAAGGACTTGTCTTCCTTTTTGTTCTTTTCCTCCACCTGGTGTAAGTGACACTTCGACCAGGAGCTGCCAGCAGAGATCAGTGTGCAGGGGAAATGAGTGCACACACTGTGTCACATGCCTGGGACTCCTCTTACTTTACTTTACTTTCATTCCCGCCTGTTAACACTCGCTCACACACACACACACACATCTTTTCACAATGACTGAACCAAAAAAACAAAAAAATATTTGCTCAATTTACACACACACACATGCACTATTGTTAGATTACCTTTGCTAATGCTGCCAGTAGCCTGTGATTGGGCTGTTAACTAATCTCCTGCCTTGTCAGGACCTTGTCAGGACTCATCAGTGGCGGAGCAGAGGAACTCAGGGAAGGTGAATCACTGAATAATTACCTGGATGTGGGTTTTAACTCCAGCTTTCTTCACATGAATCGTCTGACATACGTTTTACCTGTGTGTGTGTGTGTGGTCATCTGTGCATTTCTCACAGTCATACTTGACTGTATTATATTTACCATGCATCTGCAGTACCTGCAGTTTTTACCAACACCACAGATGATGCACACACATTCATAGGTCACCTCTCCGTCAGCGTCGATGGGAGAAAGTTTAACAAATTCTATTTAAATTCTATTTGAGCCGGTGCTTTCAAGGTGCTTCAGTAAAAAGCCCAGGTTCAGACTGTGACATTGTGCCTGTGTTAACACGAGGACAGGCGGCATTCAGCTTTACCTTAACTTCACCTTGAGCAGCAGTGAATGCAAATGATGTTGAAATTGTGATTACGCTTGGACTTTTAATTACCTTTTTAATATTCTGCTCCAACTCCAACCTAGATTAGACAGTTTAGGGACTTTGTACTCATTTAACCCCAGAATTAATTCAGGAACTAAACACCCGTGCTGCCTTTGAGTTACATTTTAGACTTAAACTGAACAGTATCAGTATAGGAGGTCAGTTTAGGTCAAAATGTGTAGCCTGTCTGCAGCTTTTGAGTCTATTGCATGATCATAATCTGCAAGTGGAGATTGCAGATGTGATGTGGTTGGATGTATCTAAGGCAACATACAGCAGTTGACAATGCTTTTGTGTATTATAATTGTGCTTTGGCTGAATTTGTGTAATTTTTCCGCCTGCATGGCGTGTGGTAGAGATTGCAGATTAAGGATGAGGGCATGCGTGTATGTAACAGAACCCTTTAATTACCTTGTTGAAGAGGGAGCCTGTAAATATATAATTAGCAGTTATGCAAATACTGTCGAGTGAATCAGCATTTGGATTCATCTCATTTGGGGGAGAAAAAAAAAAAAGGAGCTGACCCCTGATCGCTGTCGCCCTGCGAAGCCTTGCAACCTCCAACACTTCATATTTGCATCTGTGCCTCCAGGCAGGTTAATGAGCTCATCAGACTTTCCCTCTCTGTGTTTTCAAGTGCTTCAGAGGAGACTGTCGAGCTGCATAACGCAACAATACCCGTGATGTTACACACATATACGCTGATACAGATGCACACACACACACATACACTCTATTTGTGACAGCTCTTAACCAGCTGATTTGTCAGGGGCCTGGGTCGGCGTGCAGGCTAAACGCTCCCGAGCCACATCTGTCAGATTTCTCCTGCTGCCCGCGCTGAGAGGGGTCAAAATAACAACATCAGAACCTGACTGTCAGGCCCCAGAGTCCAGCTGTCACGTTTCCTCACTGGCAGCGCCGCATCCACATTTTATGGCTCATGTCCAGCAGCGCTTGTCTTTTTTTTTTTCAGTTCTTTTTAGTTTTCTGTGTTTCACATTTGTCTTCCCCGACCACCTCAGGCTTTTGTTGCAGCTTTTATCTCCCTCTATGTTTCAGTCTCAGAAACAGAGACATTTGGAAACGATAACGCTGTCATGTGTCGTCACCTCCTGATTGGGTCTCATCACTCAATCATGACTCGACTACCGGTGGTGATTGCAAAGCGTTCACTTATTTTCAGTAGCAGTGTCTCTGAGGTCTGACTGCTCTCCACTGCAGTTTCCTTTTCACAGTCTTCTGCACTCCAGAGCAGACCATCTATGTCCTCAGTGTTGTCCACGTCCATGTTGTCTGGCGTGTATGATAAGAGACACTTCATTAGTTAGATATTTGACATTTAAACAGTTAAATTAAAGTAAATTTACAGCAATATAACCTTGTAGTGTTTGTCATCACTTTATTAAGAGTAACATTACATTTAAAGCTCTGAAAGGTAATCACAACAGAAAAATAGCAAGAACACAACTTCCCATTCCCCTCCGCAGTTCTCTCGTCCGTACACATCATATGAGAGAGCGGGAGAAAAGAGTGCCAAGGCTGCCCTGATTAATTAATCAGAAACTACAAAGTGAATTATTAAGCAGTCTTAGTGTGTTGTGTTCACACATTACGTAAAATACATGCTTTGTGCTTTTAATTATGTCAAGGAGACATTGTGGAGGTCTTGTATGTGCATTCTTGAATTGCCTGTGATGTTTTATGCATGTCCTGGACCCACGGTTTGATGTGGGCTTAAACACAGCTGTGAGAAAACTGCCATTGTCCAGTGTGGGCTGACTCGGTGGAAAGTGTTGACCTTGTTTTTTTAGCCGGCGTGCACCAATGCACTCCACTCTCATTTAATTCAAGTGGGCTGCAGGTTGATTTTCCCCTTTTAAATCCGTGACCTGGGAGTTCCTGAGTTTTATTCCAACTCCATTTATGCAGCTGAGAAACTTTTTGTTTCAGGTTAAGTGTAGCCACTTACTCAACGTGACTCCGGGGCCAGATTTGGGTGTGGATGTGGTGTGGACAGTCTGAATTGCCAAGGCGGAGGCTTGTCACGCAGTCCTCAGTTTGGCCAGGGACTTCGGTCACATGACGTCCCCTCGTACATCAGCCCGAAGCAAAGGGGGGGAAGTCACAAGAGGAATGTGTTTCACCGTGAACACACAGTCATTGTAGATTTTCATGCTGGACTGAGGTCTTTCTTCGTCTAAAGCAATGATTTTCAGATGAAGAAAATAGTGGTTGATACTGTAGGGTGTATTTACTCTTCACATATAAAAGTGTTGTTGTTTTTTTTTCCTTTGTGTGGCCAGAGGACATTTTAGTCCTCCAGATGTGATATTTGCTGTGCAGTACATCTGGCTGCTGTGGAGACCTGGATGCACACGTGACTACTTTACACTCCTCTTCCATTGACAGCTCCCATCTCCTGCTTTTTTATCTGCTTTTTCTGGGAAGTGACATTTAGCTCTCTGCGTGTGTGTGTGTGTGTGTGTGTGTGTGTGTGCGTGCATGTACCGTACAAATACATCATTTCATTCTGTTGTTACGTGACCGTTTCATGATCCCGTATCACAGGACATTTTGTGCACTTAACCAGTGGAAAAAAAGAAGAACGGTTGGAAGAGAGGGGGCTAAGTGCAAACTTACACTCATGCACTTAAATGTATATATATATAAAAAAAATACAGAGCAGGTACTTTGGCCCTGGCAGCGATACAAAGCTTGGTGGCGCTAGTGCAGATTTTGCAGCTTCCAGTATCTGCCTGTAGTTGAACAGGATAAGAGTGTAATTCATGTAAATCCTGTAGATGACAGAATTAGGCCATAAGATGTTTAAACAAAGTCCGCCTCACCTTGTATGTGATGGTGGGTACTGAACATGTGCCGGTACAGGTCCTTTCACATGTGATAAATAATAATAGACTGATGACAGGTTCATGTGGTATCAGAGGAGGAGAGGGTGGTGAGACAGCTGCGTGTAAGCAGACAGATGTAAGAGGACAGAAGCCGCCTCGTACCTGCATCAGTATGCCACTGTAGCTTCTGCTGGCTCTCCTCAGCTCTCCTTCCTGTCTCCACAAGAGGATGAATCTGTCACAATGTCCATTAGCGTTATTGCAGCTCTGACGTCCATGAAGGCAGCCCGGGTGTCCCTTATTGTGTTGACATAGTGTGAAACCCAAACTGGCACACGCGGCCCAATCTGACACATCAGATTTTCCCGTTTCAGCCGTGTCTATTTCACCATGCATGAAGCAGGGCTGAGTTATTCACTCCTCCATCCCTTCACGGACATACGGATCCACGACGTTTACATTCCTGCATAACCCAATGGTGAATAAAGCAATTCATAAGTGAGTTTCTGGTTTTATGTTATATAACAGATTTCAAGCTCCACTCTATAATATATACTGAAACCTCACTATTGTTTTTTTTTAATGATTTCACCATTGAAAACAAATAAATAGAGAATCTTCAGCTCAAACTGTTCAGATTATTAATCCCTGCTATAAAATGATTTCCATGAGCCCAAGAACGAACCCATTACATTTTGGAGCAAATCCAATCTGATACAAAAATCTGATTTTAGTTAATTTTTTTTTAACATTGTGAGACAGACGTTTGTGTTGCCTGATGTTCTGTGACATTTAGAGGGACATTGCTGTCTATATATTGATATGAAACCAGTGCTGCGAGCACTGTGTGAATGTCTCGGGTACGGGGAAGCAGCTTGATAGAATCTGAGACAAGAAATCCCCCTGAGCTTTCGATGTAAAAAAATCTATTAACTCGGGGTAATTTAATTGCACTCGTTGATTAATGAATGTGAACCTGTAACAGCTTTGCTTAGCAGTAGTGATTTTGACACAGTACTCGCTACAAGCAGTGTCCCCTATTTTTCACATTGCCCTATTTTTCACATTGTTATCTGTCACGCAGCCATTCAGCCCTGGCACCACAATGAATGTGCTGTTTATATGCAGTGGAAACAAATGTAATTTTTTTTTTAAGGACAAGATTCACTCGGGTGTCAGATCAGAAGAGAGGCACCAGGCTGAAAAAAGGAAAATGTCGGCCGACTACAAAAGCTGTTTGTTGTCGTCCCAAGCACCGGAGAGTAGGACTGAGCGTTGGCCAGGCTTTGCTGTGAGCCTTGCTGGACACCGATTAGCTATGCAAACATCGGCCATTTGGCCTCGTGCCCTGGCTTTCAGATTCCCTCTGAGAAAAGGTTCCGAATGCTCAACTTTATTTTCTTCCCTTTTTTTTTCCTCTCAGAAATCCAATTAGATCATCAACTATTTAGAGTGTGTTAATTCTCGGGGGAAAAAAAGCTTTTTTAAAAAAATGGAATGTAGTTTGGTATGAGTTTGTTATTGTTATGGACGATTCATGCTGCAGCATCACAGTATTGGCAGTGGCTCAGAGAGATACAGCACAGGGATTGGATTCTCCCACAGTACAAAGACACAATCATTCTGTAGTCACTGCCCTTCAATCACAATATGTATTTTTAATGCTTTGAGGCAGCATGTGGGTATCAGACCCACTGTCCTGCCCTTGAGCTCGGCTGCTCCCAACCTCCATACCTGTCAGTCATCTTGATGAGCTCTCTGACCTGAAACATTATTTGGCCGAAGGCTGAAGGACACTTACAACTTCCAAAGCCAGAAACACTGAAGCCACTGAACAACAGACTGAAAAACGATGATAATAAAACAACACAAATGGTCTTTTTTTGGAACAAATCCTGTTTGCTGTTATTTTGATTTTGCTGGTAGTCGTTTGTTTATAGCACTTCAGGTGTGCTCACCGATAGTTTTCCCCTCCACCAAACCCAGTGTGAAGTGAAAAAACTACAAAATAAACAGTACCCATGCTGCAATAAAAGGGAATGATCCTTCAAACCAGAGACGATTTTTTCTTTTTGCCGCTTAGGTTGTAGGAAGAAGCTGTGAAAACAAAACAATAATATTATACCAAACTTTAATAGTTGACTATCTACACACTGAGCGGATATTGAATGTTATCATTTATTTGTGTTGATTTGCTTTTGGCTGGGTTTTATGTTTCCATAAAACTCAGGATGCTAATGTCTGGCTCTTAATCTCTGAAATCCATTGCTTTCCTGAAATATGAGTGAAAGACACTTAAGAGCTGAGGGGAACTGCTGAGTTTCCTCATATTTCCTTTCTCTCATATGAAGTCATTATCACTGCTTTAATACATCCTCTGCTTTATTGTTGTAATATGTTGTGCTCTCTCTCTCTTGCTCTCTTTGACTCCAGGATGCCAAGTTTGTGGAGGAGAGAAGGAAACAGCTGCAGGGCTACCTTCGCACAGTGATGAACAAACTGATCCAGGGGCTGCCGGAGTTCGCGGCCCGCCCCACCAAAGAGACGCTGCTGTCGCTCCTGCCTTTCTGCCTGTAAGTCGACACACATGCCACACATAGTTGTGCCAACACGTCGGGGTCGGGGAGTGTGAGGAAAGGAAAGAAACCGAGTCATTTTCTAACTTTTTTTTATCTATAATGTCAGACGCAGCTTATTGGTTGTACGCAAACGTAAATATGACAGATTTCACATTATTTACCTCGAGCTGCGTTTTAAAACGTCAGAAATCTCCACTGTAGCCCATCGAACGCTCACACAATATAACAAGAACAAAGCTCCTGTCAGGTTATTGCAGTGGTTTGTGTGTATTACACCAATTAAATCTACAACGTTTCAGACAGAAAAACCCCCAGCTGCCCCAGCTGTAGTGGTAGTAGCTGTTAGAGGATACAAACATGCAGGATTAATGTCACTGAAAATGCCAAATCCCGTGTAAATAAACTGCAGCACTTCCTCATTTTACACTCACATTCACACATCCAGCCTATATACTGTATGCCCCCCCCGCCCGACACACACACACACGCGCACACACAGACCAGTCAGTGTGACAGTGCGTGCTTCCTCGGCTTCCCACCTACCTACATCTGAAAACGAGATGTTCCAGTCATTTCCTGTCAATACTCACATCAGTTGCCTCTGACTGCAGACAGGACCTGTCTTACTGTCTGACTGGGATGTCATTTTCTTTCTGACTCACGCCGCGACACCACCAACAACAACAGCAGTGTCAAATTATATCTAATTAAATCACCATTTAAAAATCTTTTTTTTTATGGTTTAAGCTTTTAAAATCTGGTCCTTGTGTGAAAAGGTGCAGTTTATGCATCGTATATCTGTATCGGGGTCGATTGATTTGCACTGTTGCTCTATTATGGTCAATGTAAATGATATATTGCTAAATATAGCCACGGGCTGTGAGAACTGTCAAAGAAGCAATCTCCTCAGTATCACTTATCTAAGATCATTTGGTAACCATGGCAACATATATGGACATCAGCATGTGATTACAGGGATTTTCCCAGATACATCAGAAGGAAAAAAAGGCTGTTTGATTGTGTGCAATTATTTTTTTGTATACCATCTCTCCTATTCTATAATTTTCTAAGATATTCCACATCCTTTGTGACATGGAAAGTTGAAGTCACGATGTTCAGTAGTGTTATTACTGTTACACATCTTAAAACTACAACCATATTGCAGAAACATTTTCCCTCCGACCTGAAACTCTGGATTAATTGTTGTATTCAGTGAACGTCTGGGTGTAGAGATCTCTGATTACCATCTTTAACTTTAGAAACCTGAAATGATTTTGACAGGACTGAAACGTGGTTGAGCTTGGAAAGGAACAGACCCTGACAGGTCATTTCAGTGACTCGCTCTGATTAGACCTCCAGTCGCTTTCAAGCAGGGTGATGCCATGCTGGCATTTCATCAATTAAATGTAACACCTTTTTTTAAGGTCGAATCACACCAAATACAATCTTCCAAAAAAAAGAAAAAGAAAATCAATTTAGATGGAGTCTTTAGTCCAGTGGAATAAGAGAACCAGACATAAAGGGCTGTATAAAGCTCCAGAGCACAGGCTGTTCATTATTAGTCTGTCCTGTGAGGTTTAATAATCACATCTCCTGTTCTCATATCTGCGAGCTGAAATGGAGACCTTCCTGCTGCACGACTTTGAATGGCATGAAATATTACAGTGTCAAGCCAGCAAAGTCTGCCTGGGACTTAACTCTCCGCCGGTATTCAGAGTTTAATATGGCTACTCTTGAACTTGTCCTGCACCTTAATCCGCTCCGACCGCTGTGAGACGACGCAAAACAGAAACGCAAACAGCAAAGTGGTAGAGCAGCATCGTGTAACGTGTGTACACACGTGCGTACGCATGTGTGCAGTTGGAGGAGATTCAACTCTGGCAGCTGCCAGAGAGCCGAGGGTTAAGTGCTTGTTGTCCACCTGGTGTAATTAGCAGTGACACTGGGTCTTTTGACCTCCATGACTCAGTGGAATGACGGTCGACAGCGGATCGACCCAGATCAACACCGTGTTATTTCTTGGCTTGTGTGTGTGGGCACGCCGCACTCAGCGTTTCCTCGCCAGAGTCATTTGGAGTAATGAAGAGGCCAGCGTTGTCACGACGACTAATGATTTAACATGATGTTTCTGTCTTATCTGGACTCGGTAACTGCCTGCTCAGTTGTCATGATCAAACCTGGGCGAGTCTCACAGCTTCAGCGAGGGATGAAAGTCTGATTAGTCTGGTCATTAACTTACTGGGGTGGGGGGTATATGTATACATATACATATACACATGCATATATGTATATGTATATGTATATGTGGATTAGAATGAAGAGTGTGGAATGTGAGACAGCAGATGTTCTGATGCATTGAGCGAATCAGAAGCGAGTGAAGAGAGGAAATGACAGGAAGCCGTTCAGTGATGAAAACTGAAGGGGAAGAGGACGGCGGAGGCTGGAGGGGAACATGGCTGGTCTGCCGTCTGAGGAGGAGACAGAGGAAAGAGCAAAAGATGTGAAAAAGATGGAAAGGCACTTCAGATTCCCTGCAGAGGCACTTGACGCTCAAAGGCCAGATGGATCCATAACGATGGTACACTAACCTAGAGGCCTTGTGGTGTAGTAACTGTTATAAATGATTACATTCCAAGATATTATTCCTGTTCAAAACCCAAAAAGTGAAGCCTTCCTCTAAAATGCATACTTGGAATTGAGTTTTGAGTTTTTTTTTCTTTTTTTTGCATGTCAGTCCTCTGGCTGGATTTGGTCTCATTAAGCCAGTCAGTTTAATGCAGGTTGACAGGATCTTGCTTGGGAGGGCTCCCGCAGCTTTGATTCCACTCGGCAGCAGTTTGGAAAAGCCATACGTTGCTATTTGATCACACACCGCAGACAGGCTGTTAAATAAAAGGTAAAAGTAGACATATAGCCTGTGTTTGCAGCAGATCAGATAACTGCTCCCTGGAGAAACAGACAGGGACGGACAGGAATTCAGTCCTGTGTAAAGCCGGAATAGTTGATATGTGCTATACGGTTAATGTAACAGTGAAGTGGCCTCAGACTGAGGATTGTACGCTTTGTTGTGGTGTTGAAATGTGTGCGTGTGTGTTCATGTTCATTACACCGCTCCCTTTTATCGTTAGACAATCAATTTGATGCCTGCTCGCGTTTGTGTGCCTGTTTACTCTAATTATGCTCTTTGTCATTATTATTAAAATTCCAGCAGTGACTGGGAAAGTTATTATCCTGCAACAGTCGATATGATGTCCAAATGGGGGACAACACGCACATGCTGGTAGCGAGAAAAGAAATCTTTAAGCCTAATTACTTGGGCACGCTTTGCTCCTTTTCCCAGTTTGATAGGAATAAATGAGATGACATGGAGTTTCAACTCTGCGTGCTTTCCCCCAGCTGAGTGTGATTTCTTTTGCTGATATAACTCCCAGTCGCGTCACTGTTTGGCCGACCGCAGTCAGAGTGGAATTGTGTGACTCCGGTTGATTGAATTTTCCTGGTGCGGTGGGGATAAGGTAATAAGTGGCACCTGAGCCACAGCTAAATGTACTTTTTTTTTGTGTCAGACGAAAAGAGAAAGGGAAAAATGTTCATCATGTTAAGTTCGAATATGATATCTGATTGGCTGCTCCCGTTCTGAAACGTTTTGATCTCGATGGCGATGACTTTTTTTTTCATATTTAGGTTTCAATCTCAACTTGTGCTCTAAGGGCCGTGTTTGGTTTCTATTTAGCACATATCGTCCAGTTGGGAATTCGACTCTGATCACAGGACCACCGAGATGTCCCACATTCCCTAAATCAAAGCCGGAACGGAAAAGGATGTTGTGATTAAGGAGGACAGTTGGATAAATCCACTGAGTCGGCGTCTGCATAACAGTTTTTTTAACCAGCACCGGTTGAGAGGTCACCATCCAGGGTCTGAGATGTTTCTCAGATGAGGCAGAGCAGGGCAACGCCAGGTTCTTCAGACATCAAGAAAGCATTTAACTCCAGGCTTTCACTCACTTTGGTTTTCATTTCCTTCTTTTGACAAGTGGCTCTAATTCATCCTCATCGTTATCGGATAAGACACAGGGATAAGGGGTTCACGTTGAGAGGACCGTTGTCAGGGTAACCAGGGCAATGATGTCATCAAGCGAGAAAGATTATTTCCTCCTGAGTAACGAGGAGCCTACAAGAACACAAGATCATTTGATTCATTGTGTCACAAATAATGGCTTCTCCTGTTGGAGAACTATAATAAGGTAGAGAAAAAAATAGAAAGCTATTGAAATGACAAAAAAATACAATAATAACGTGGAATCACGGGGATCCAATAAGAAATCTTTACCATTTGTGGCTTCACACTTCAGGTAAGTGATTTAGATCATAAATTCATGATAATCACTTTCACAAAGTTTCACCAAATGTTCATTTCTCTCTCTCTCTCTCTCTCTCTCTCTCTCTCTCTCTCTCTCTCGTTTAGAGACACACCCCAGGCAAACGACAGTGGAGCCAAGACGCCCCGCTCCAAAAATTCATCCCGTTTTCCCAGACTTGGCCGCAGCCGTAACCAGGAAGCAAGACCAGAACCTCAGAGCGGAGACCTTTGACCCCAGAAATAAAGATCTAGAATCTGTCACTGTTTATTTATGCAGACAATTTTCCCAGGTCCCTGGGCACTACATATCTATACACACACATACAGTGTGTATATATATATATATATAAATACATATATATATATACACACACACACATATAAATATATATATGATGTAATGGAACTGAGTGTGATAGTATATATAAATATATACTGTGTGTGTGTGTGTGTGTATATATATATAAAGAGGACAGGACATCACTGGGGCACCTAAAGGACCTCAGAAGCCTTACAGCTAAGAAAAGATGTTGTTGAGGAAGGATGAGATAACACCACATGCCTTTCAGGGTGCATACAGTATGTACACGTTTGGGTGCATTGCCTGGCTGAGTGAGGGATGATTGACTCCCCTGAGGCTGAGCCAATCACACAGCACCTCTTACCTCACAGAGAGACCAAAAGACTCTCGGTAAACTGCACATGGACTTACCTGGACTACTGTCTCGTACCTCTCAGTGAGATGATGGAGACGCACTGTTTTTTTGTTTTGTTTTTTTACTCGGATCATTTTTTTTTGTGTGTGTAGCTGTATCATGGTCAGTGCCTACAGTGTTGTGTAGCTGCTTTCCTGTGTGTCAGCGTTATGGTGCCATTACATTTTAGACAAGGTTGATACATGATCTCCGGTGTGGACGAACAGTCATTTTCCTTCATTCTGTTCTGTTAGTATTACAGTTGTTGACATATAGCTATAGTCTTATATGATATTATAGCAGCAGAAAGTGCAACTACGTCTCTAAATGCAGTAATTAATTACCATTATAAATTTAATGATCATATCACAGCGCTCAAGGTTAGAAAACTTTCATAAACGAGGGAGTATATTAAAATTATTGGAGAGGGAAGGAGGGATGAATGTACTGTATTTCACAAGACTCCAGGAGTATTATTGCCATTTCACCGTACGGCACTAGAATAAGCAAAGCGTTAAGCAATTTGATGCTGCAGCAGTAATAGTAATAGTTTAAAACGGTTCAAAAAATATGTTAATTATAATTTTCTACATCGTCATGGATTGGAATGATAACTGGAAGCGGATTCAGAAATGTCCAACACATTAAAAACCACATTCCAGAAAACTTTCTACTTTATAATAAAGAGACTCAGTGCAGGGCCAAACTTTAAATTTAATACACTCCAATTTTGTAGAAAATTATAAAGTTTTTTTTAATCGTTTACCAGATACTCCTCCTCCCACTCGAATAGTTTTTTTCCGAAGGATTTATTTCAAAAGTGTCTCTCCTCTATCTATGTCTTAGATCAATATCAAATACCTGCTGTGATGCATCAAGGAATACAAGTCAAGGTGTTTTTAATTACAACTGAAGGAGACACTTTTGTGTTGACAGTGACAAATACTGGACAAATTCAGTGTTTAAGCATTGTTTGCCTAATGTGTCTTAGCAGGATTGAATGCAGCATTATGCTGCAAATGAATGTTTTAATGACGACTAAACACTTGAAGAAAAGCTGCTTGTTAGTTAGAGTGTAAGGAGAGGGCTGCCGAGCATCAAGTGTGTGTGTCTGTGTGTGTGTCTGTGTGTGTGTGTCTGTGTGTGTGGAGCAGAAGCTCATGCATATGCATGGATCACGCAAGAGTAGTAAAAGACCATATTCAACCGCAAAGTGATTGTGTTTTCGGGGAACTTGAATCGAAGGACCGTCGTGTAAAATGTGGTTAACGCTGTTCACTGTCTACGAGGTGGGAGGGGGCGGGCGAGGGAGGGGGGGTGAACAAAGGAGGCTTGTGTTTTTTTAATTACGCTGTCAGAAATCACCATCTCGAGTGTCCAGCTCCAGCAAACAAGACATTCAATGTAAATGTTTTTATCCGACCTCACTGGGACCTTTCACACAGGGGGTGGCGGGAATGTGCTGAGTCGGCCAATAACGTCATCAACGCAGGAAGCGAAAGACGATGTAGTATCTCAACAAATTAAAGATATTACTATACAACAGTGACATTCTGTTTTTTCACTCTTTGTTTTTTTTGTGCACTTGTGATGCATCCTAACTAAAAAGACAAATTAAGTCTCATTGTTTGTTTATACAAAAGTCTGTTTTTGTGACACAACTCTAACAATGTGATGAAGCTGTTCTTGCAGTTGACAAGTTATGTGTGTGATAGCGCCACCACACTCTGATGACAAGCAAAGCAGGAGGGATCTCTGTCTTTGCCTTACTCAGCAGTCAGGCCTTATCTGTCACTGTCTGAGCAAAGACAGTGAACAATAAAGTGTGTGCAACAACACACACCACCACTGCTTGTGCGCCAGTGTTGTCATTGTGAACTCTGTTGCTTGCGTTCATGGATGAAGGTAAATGGCCGTCGCGCAATCTTGCAGCGACAAGAAGCGTTGGCGCGTGAATGCGTATATGGATTGTGTATGAATGCGTTCATGTGCGTGTGTGGACATGGTGTGTGTGTTTATAGGGTGGGATGTGCATTCAAATACTGTTCTGCGTATGAACGGTGGGGAAATGGATGGTAGATGGTAGTTTTTTTTTTTTCTTGTCAAATTATTATTTAACCTTTACTGCAAAGGTCAGATCACCTTTACTGGGAAAAGGTGATAATAAATAAAAGGGTTGGGGGCTCTGTCCACCAGTCAGCGTATGAATACATTACCCACGGTTCACCACCTCATCCTTCTCCCTCTGTCTTTGTCCCACTCCTCCGCCGCTCTCTGAATATATGGATGTCCTTCTTGGCTTAGTGTTACACAGCTGCATGTCATTACCCAGCTCTTACTTGTGCGTGAGGACCATCAGGGAGACAGGGAGCCCGGTTTAGGCGAGGTCACCGTATAAGCAGCGCTCCTATCTCCACAACGCACAACGCCGGCTCGGCATCATGATGCATGTTCATTATAATGATAAGGGATGGCCTGACGTCTCGGGGCAGCCTATAGACGACAGGTCCTTCAACAAGGAGCTTCCAAATACGGACCGATGGTCGGACCGATGGTCAGCACACAGCTCCTCCGTCTCAGTCAGGCTCCTGATACTAATACTGATGCACCGTCACAACAAACCCGTCGCACAAGAGAAAAAACGAAGGCCCCTGTTTCATGCCAACTGTTTGTTTTCTCTGTTTGCTTCTTTTTTTTCTTCAGGTGTTGAATTATTTGTGGTGAAACACAAAGTCCCACATGTGAGCACGAGCAACTGTTTGTCATATTCACAGGCTCCTGTTCTCCAGCTGGCAGATACCAAGACGAAGGTTCACTCTATTCCCCACAGATGGTTCAATGCTGCTTTCAGTACACAACACACACACACACACACACTCTCTCTCTCTCTCTCTCTTTATCCAGTCTTTTCTCCTTCTTTCTCCCCTTCCCTCTCTCTTGACCATCAAATGCACCATATCCTTTTGCCCTTTTTCATTTCCTCTCTGCCATCTGTTCCTGTCAGTCCGTTTTTCTATCCTCCCATTGTCTCCTTCAGCCTCCTCCCACACCTCCTCCCACACCTCCTCCCACACCT
The DNA here is from genome assembly GCA_016785345.1 of Trinectes maculatus. Lineage (NCBI taxonomy): Eukaryota > Metazoa > Chordata > Actinopteri > Pleuronectiformes > Achiridae > Trinectes > Trinectes maculatus. Next base: position 742 of record JAFBJQ010008367.1, on the reverse strand, counting down.
CCTCCCATACCTCCTTCCACACCTCCTCCCATGCCTCCTGGATTCATGACCTCACCCTCCGTCTCTCCGTCTCTCCCGGTGCTGGCGTCCCTGGCTGCTCCTGTTTGTTAGGCAGGAGACACCGGCCCACTGGGCCCCATCCCTCCCGCCTCGCCCTGCTGCTGTTTGTCACTGAATCTTAAAAAGCTGCTTTGGACAATTGAGGATTTATTTATTTACTTATTTATTTTTTGTCCATTTTTTATTCGGCAGCTGTCACATTGACTTTACGTGACCTGCTCTTCCAGGGAGCAGGAGGTGGATTGTGAGAATGGGTCACAGATGTATCTTATCTGAATGAAATCCTAATTTATTTCTGTTAATTAACTCGCTATCAGTTCTGCAAACATGGCAGATAGACTGTGTGCTTTATCCTTAAGCTGTTTACAAACCTGCTCAGCATTAAGGCATCGTGCAGACCTGTTAACATGGACTCCATTATATAATTAACTTCTGCTGACTGATACTTTGTTTGACCCACATTACAAACTGAAAACAAACAAATCTGAAGATAATGTTGTTAGGATGTTAGTTTGTTGTTGGGATGTTAGTTTGTTGTTAGGATGTTAGTTTGTTATTGGGATGTTAGTTTGTTGTTAGGATGTTAGTTTGTAATTAGGATGTTAGTTTGTTGTCGGGATGTTAGTTTGTTATTAGGATGTTAGTTTGTTGTTGGGATGTTAGTTTGTTGTGAGGATGTTAG